>APFE031580622.1:39558-94512 GCA_000404065.3 Pinus taeda
AAAAAAAAAAAAGACGCAAACTTAGATGCAAGACAAGATGCTATAAGGGATGTAAAAGTGGATGCAAACACGGGTGCAACATGAGAAACAAAATTGGATGCAAAATATGGATGCACTAGAAGTACATGCAAAAGAAGATACAAAATGAGAAGCAAAACCCAACACAAAAGTGGATGCAAAAATAGATGCAATGTTTTATGCAAAAGAGGATGAGAAGATGGATGCAAAATTGGAAGAAAACGTGGGTACAATAGTAAGTAGAAAACATGGCACAAATTGTGTCACAACAAAAGTGGATGTAATTATAGATACAAAAAAATAAGCAAGTGAAGATGAAAAATAGGATGCAAAAAGGGATGTAAAAGTGGGTGTAAACATGGGTGCAACAATGGATGTAAAATATGATGCAAAAGTTGATGCAACAAAATTCTATGTAAAAGTAGATGCAATACAAGACACAAAACCTGACGCAAATCTTAACACAAAAGTGGATATTAAAACGGATTAAAAATAAATGTAAAAGTCGATGAAAACCTAGATGTATATGAGGATGCAATCGTGGATGCAAATTTAGAAACAAAAAAGGGTGCAAAGGGAGGTGTCAAACTAGGTGCAAATTATGGCACAAGAAAAATGGATGCAATAGTGGACACAATAACAGATAAAAAAGAGGATGTAAATATGGATGCAAAACAAGATGTAAAAGTCAATGCAACAAAAGTAGATGCAAAATTAGATGCAAAAACTAGACACAAACCTCGATGCAAAACTTGGAACAAAGGGGATGCAAAAAATATGCAAAAATGGATGCAAAAAATGATTTAAAAAATTATGCAAAAGAGGATGCAAGAGATGATGCAAGAGTTGATGCAAGTGTAGGTGCAAAAAGTGGATGCAATAGAGGTTGCAAAAGATGGTGAAACAAAATTAGGTGTCAAACTTGATGCAAAACATGGTGCAAAGGATGGCACAAAACTTGGCATAAAATGTGGCGTAAAACTTGGTGTAAAATCTGGTGCAAAACCTATTACAATACCTGGTGCTAAACTTGATGTAAGACTTGGTGCAAAACTAGGTGAAAATTTGCATCAAGTTTTACACCATATTTGATAAATGGGCACAAATAGCACAAAAAATTGTCTCTAGACGCAAAAAAGGAAGAAAAAAGGGATGCTAATCATAGGGTTTTGTTGTAGTGGAAGGAAGGAGATAATAGTACAAGAGAGGATGCGATAAAATAAAAAACCCCATCTCTACAAAATATTTTTCTAAGACAAGAAAAACCCTTTCCTCTACGAAATTCATTCTAAGACAAAAGAAGAACCTCTTTAAAAAAAAAAATTAGAATATTGTCTTTTTATTCCAAAACTATAGTGTAGCAACAGTTAGGTACAAGGGTTTTGAATACCTTGATTCCATATTATAAAAACCCTATAACATAATATCAAACCATACCCCCCACCCGGGGATGCGGGTGGCGTAATTGAATTTAATGAAACTCATGCAAGATAATAAAACCAGGTACTGCCAGCTGCAGAGCAGCGTGGCCTCCCAGGTTTTCACCTCGCGCAAGAGGAAGGCAGTTATTAAGGTTGGATACTGCAGGATTTTTGCATTAATGGAGTGCGCGCCTCAACGCGACGCTGCGGTTTTTATAATCATGTCGACCCTCTGTGCTCTATTCACTCCTCACGCTCAGTCTTTCGGCTCCGGGCTCTGGTTGGAGGTGGGTTTTGGTGATAGGCAGAATCTTGCAAATAGAGGCAAGTTTTAGGCAGGCTCTCTGTATTTCTGGGGAAGTGTCGATTATGCCAAGGTTCCCCACGAAAGGATTAGCACGGTTTAAAGGGGTAAGCTATCCAAAGCTCTTGAATTTAGAATTGGTCATGTTGTATATCCGTCTCGAGCTTTCTCTGTGTGTTTAATTTGGTCTCTGGGTCATTCTTGCCATACCCCTGTTCTTGCCTCTGGTCTCTCTGGTCTCTTTGTGCCTTCCCTTGTGCTTTTCATAATGGTTCGCCAAAGCAGGAGGAATCGTTCCAGTGGGCGTCGAGGCAGCGGCAATCATCCATCCATTGGTCATTCTGGGGACCCTGAAAAGTCGCCCATTAATCTTCCCTCCTCTCATGAGGATTTGCCTCCCCTGAGCCCTGGGTGCAAGCCTATTCCAAACAACACATTTCAAATTGCAAAGCAATTTGAATAGGCCTCTGATTATCGCTCACATTACCATAATCCTTTCGGAAGAAGAAAATCAAATTTCCCCTCTGTCATGCATTGCTCCTAATCCTTCTCAAAGCAGTGAGCATTCAATGGATGAGGGAGCTCCGGAGATTCGGCAAAGTGACAAGTTTGGTCAGGAGGACATTCCGCCCAAAAGCATTCCACCCCTTCAAGACATATGCCCAGTTGCTGGGGAAGGGACTCTTGGCGCCACAAGTCACTCCTTGGCGAACCCTGTCAGCGAGACGGATGGCAATCAAATTTTGAGGATTGGCAGCGCATGTCTAGTTCCGGAGAAGACTCCTGGTGAGGATATGGAAGCTTAATGCCACCTGTGACTTCTTTTCTCCTTTTTGTTTTTGATACTGCTCAGATGACCACCTCCAGGCTTTTCTGCTCATAGTCAAGGTTCAACATCTTTAGTCTGCTGTTTTGGCTTCCTTTCGGGGAAATGGTGGTCTACTTACCGGCTGGTCTACTACAAATTTCGGCTTTTCTGCTATCAATGTTTCTATCTTTGTTCTACATGTCTATCTCTAGGTTTAATATCTGTTTTCTAGCTCTATGTAATTGGTCTCCCCAGGTTCTTTTTGTAACGGGGCAGTTTTGCTGTGTTGAGTGCTCTCGGGCTCTGATCTCCGAGGCCTCAACTCCATGTAAAAATATTTCACTTTACAGTTAATAGATCTTAGTCTTTGCAGAGAAAAAAAAATATCAAACCATACCCAGATAACTTGAGGATCCTAGAACTAAATAAAACAAAAGGGTATTAAAAAAATATGTCTTATTACCTTATTAGAGCAAGCCATGTGTTCTCGGAAAGCAATGTGATCAAGGCATCAAGGTTTCTCTCATCCTGGGAAGCCTCTAGTCAAGTTAGAAACTCTTGTATAAAATCTTAAAGAAAAGAAAAAATCAGGTTAATAAAAAGATTACTAGAATTGTATTTTACCTCCTATTTGTAGCCAAGGAGTGTTGAATAAATCCAAATCTTTGTGAAGAAAAATGACCTCATTTACCTTAGTTTAAACCCTAACCAAAATTCGTAACAATCAAAGACGATAGACGAAGTAAAACGCAAAATGATAGGTCGTATGGGTAGTCTCTAACATTGATGAGGGGTTGATTGTCAATGCCCATGTGTTATCCTTTGTTTAAAACTCCATGGGGTTGAAGTTGGCATTTGTGGTGGTTTCTACTAGTATGCCAATATTAGTTTCTTGCAGTGGAATGAAGCGAAAAACGACTTGAGCTCGCGGGATGAAGGTAAAAGGTTTCTTTTTACTTTTGTCTTCCAACAAATTCTTCCATCCATTCAGTGGATCAACATATACATATATTATATAAATACCCAAAGTCTCAAAGGAAGTGGAAAATACTTCAAAATCCCCAAGGTCTGAAATGAAATTCACAAGCCCCTAAATGTCTCAAAACCCCCAAGGCCCTGAAAGAAAATTCATAGGCCACTTTCTTCCAGTTTTCAACTTCCTTAAACCTTAAAAACCCTAAACAAAAAGAATAAATAACCAACAATAAAAATAATAAAAGGATTTCATTTCAATTACCAAATTTGAATTCTTCCTTCATTCTTTGGGGATCTCGACCTCTCCTTCATCGATCTCAACTTGGACATCCTTCGGATCCTTTCCATCCACCGTGTAGTCGACGGAGAGGCATGTACCCAAAATATCCTTCACTGGCATGGACAATTCCTTCGCCGTGTACCTCGGCCTTATAACCCTAGAGATCTCAATGATATCATCGATGCATATATTTCCATTGTGTTTGATGTTATTCAACTTCTTCCTATCTCTCTCGGGCTCCTTGAGATATTTTATGACCAGGGCAACCGCAATCATCACCACAATGACCTTCACCTTCTAGGTTTGAATGATGAGCTTTATTGTGACCCTAACCCTTCCAATACTTTGTTGTTTCCTTTGCAATATATTCTTCAATATGCTTGGGCAATAGACCCAAAGAACTGATCTTAGGGGAAAAATACAAAGCAATTCCCACTTCGCCCCTTGTGGCCCCCATGTACACTTCGACCACTTAGGAAGGATCGAGCTTGGGAGGCATGGATGTCAATTTTTTCAGAAAACACTAAAGAGTCTTCGATTGTTTTTTCCCTCTGCAAATCTAGAATCCCCCTATCTCTGAATCTGAATTAATAAAAATTGCAAATGAAAGGGATTTTTCTTTTGTCTTAATTTAAGACAATTACATACAACTTGAGCCTGCCAGATGTAGGTAAAATGCTTGTTTCTCCTTTTGTCTTAATTTAAGTGTAACACCCCCTCCCAGGTCTACCCAAAGTAACCATGCTAACTAGAGAAAACATGAGGAGAATGCTACTATGATCATATTCACCTTAAGGAAGTGGAATCGATGGAACATCACATACAGTCATCCAACATCATCAACAGAACCCTCAAGAGACAAGTAGCCACTCATACAGCCTATCCCTGGGTCCCACTACTATTCTACAGATCTTAGGCCATAGTCACTCTCATGTTATGGGCAAGGGAGTTAGCAACAACCCAAAGTCACTCTCATGACTTGTCTGCCAGTGACTATGGACGAAGATTGCTAGTTTTGTGCCAGCAACCCTAGGATTTAAGTCACTTTTCTAGCCCAGAGTATTGGCCTCTTCCCAGAACTTGTTGTAACTTCCAAAATTCATAAAAAAATATGATAACAATGTTGATCAATCAAACTCACCCTCGGGACAAGGCCTGAACATCCCCAACCGGCACTGACATTCTGTCAAACACTTGGCGTCAATGCAATCTACAGGTCTAGGATATAAGACAGAGCATAAACTACTGAAACAACTTATGAAAAATAACTAAAAGGATCACTTCCTTCTCCATTGAACTACTATATCATCAATTAGGTCTTGCACCTATCCATATAACAGTTACAAGTAAATATATGAAATAACCATGACATAAACTAGTCATTCAACCATGATTATAACCAGCATAAAGCCATATAAATATCATAGATATGATAGCCATTAAATCCATATAAATTAGTGCAAAAGTAAGAGAACGTAGCTTTTATTAATCATAGGAAAATTCGACCAGGATCGAGAATTCCACGAACCACCCAACCATAGACATGGCTGAACCAAATCTCTCTTTTAGCCAGACACCCCCGTGCCATATTCCAATAATGAATGTGGGATCTCATAGAACAACCAAGGGAATACAAAGGTTAAACCACCTATACCCTCCTCAAACCGTGATCACACCAAAACTGGTGCCTCAATCACAACCGAACCGAACTTGGAATGCCATCCGGAATCAATCACTATTCTTGAGGAATTTTCCATCTCCTTGTCTCTCCAACTTTAACACAATCCAAACCCAGATCCCTAGGCCCTAAACCGAGACTCTCCCCCGAGCTTTACCATGTATCCCGCCAAAACTGGTCAAGGGATTCCTAGGCCTTTGGGAATGAACCTTGAGACCACCTCCACCCCAGATTTTGAAATCCATCTAGAAATTCCAAAGTTCAAAAACTGAAATAAACATCCCAACATACCATGGCATCCGAAAAAAGGCTAGGCTAGGTTGAAAACCACTATCATAACCCAACAAAACCATGCCACCAACAACAAGAGAACTATACACCAACATGCAAATCCATGCATGTCCAAACCAGCTAGGAAATCACACATGCAAAAGGTTACCTGCAAGTATTCCTATTGAAAGTTGAAACTTCTCGAGTCTTGTTTTCCTTTCCTTGATCCTTTCTTGCCTTCCTTTCCATTCCTTGCTTTTCCTTCCTTGATCCAAAATTAGAGTTCTCCAAGGAAACTCTGAGTGACCAAGAGTGAGAAAGAGAGAATAATGAGAGAGCTCCAAACTTGAATTGACCAAGCCTAACACTAACTAAGATTGCCCACTAATCCTCATAAGCCTTTTTATTAATGAGGCCTCTAATTTCTTCATTTTCCATTATTTTCCTTGAATTTCCTCCTCACATACAACCTGTGACCTTTTACTTTCCTTTTCTACTAATTTCCTTTATTTTCGTAAATAAATGTGCCAAAAATGCATTTTTTCCTTTTAATGCCTTTGCCTTAGCCTTTGCCAATTTTCCTTAGCGAACACACACATCCAACGATGCCCACTAGGATATCTTTGCCCAACATTCATCTTGGAATACATGTCCCTTACCCGTGGTCTTATTTTTCCTTTATTAACTTTTATTACATGAAATTTTCACTAGGGCTCAACCTGCTCTAATATCACATATTGGTATCAGAGTGGGTTGCGCTCTCTTTGGGTCATATCCGATACCACATATTGGTATTAAAGTGAGATGAACTATCTTTGGGTCATATTTGATTTATGATTTTGATCTATGATGGTTGTGTTTTGAGTTAACTTGATGTGATATGTTTATACATGATGTTTTGATCAAACAGTTAGTTTGACTTGTTGTGACAGGAAGCAAACAATATTACAAGTGTACCTTATTGACAAACTACCAATGAGGTATGATTTGAGGTTATTTAAATTTATTTGAATTTAATGGAAATTATGTGCTTGGAACATGAATGCATGAACATGCCTAGTTGGGCGGTTGAAATCGACTACAAGAATCGGCAATAGCAGCGAAATAAATTGGAACATTCAGTAGTATGCTGACAGAGTACTTTAGGATCAGGGCCATTGTGGGACATTGGTACCCAATAGTGTCCACTGATTTCCATGAGCATGTTATGACTGGTATGATAGTTTTGAGGCAGGTATATGCCTTGGTTTTGTATCTTCCAATGCGAGGAAGCCTTGACAAGGGATGGATCACCTGGGATAGGGGATGAGAGGGAACTTGGAAGGTGATTTACTGCACGAAAGGGGGTGATCAGATTTCCTGAGGGATTGTGTAGCAGAGAAAGGAAGGTTGCATATATATTGGTTTTGGTCATTAGAATTGCCAAATGGAATCAGATGCACATTGGGAGTGCACCCTAGAACAATGAGTCGTTAATTGTTCACTAAGTGGAAAAGTGGCGTGAGATTGTAGCATTGGACATTAGATGCAACTTTGACTATGGCAATGGATTCTGGACATCCTAGGAAGGAGGTGAATCTTGGTATTTCTTTGAGGGTGGAGGCATGAGCCTCTGGATTCTCTTGTTGATCCTCTTATTTTTTGGTTGAGAAAATGTGCATATGTGTATATGTGGTTATTGTAAATACCATAATGAGTTGTTTTATAAAGCTCCAATATCTGGTATATTTGTTATCTAGTTATGTTGTCATGATGTTTTGCTTTTAAGCACAGGCCATCCATTGTAAATACTGCAATGAGATAAGTTATAAAGCTCCATAAGCAGTATGTTTTTTTTACCGGTTTGGCTGAGGTCATGGTGTGGTTTAACACCGAGGATGGTGTTCCCCAGGGGGGGACACATATTCCAAGCTAAATGTTGGGAAAACATATCCTAGTGGGCATCACTCAATGTGTGTTTCGGCTAAGGAAAATTGGCAAAGGCTAAGGCAAAGGCATTAAAAGAAAAAAATGCATTTTTGGCACATTTATTTATGAAAATAATGGAAATTAGGAGAAAATAAAGGTAAAAGGTCACAGGTTGCATGTGAGGAGGAAATTGAAGCAAAATAATGGAAAATGAAGAAATTAGAGGCCTCATTAATAAAAATTCTTATGAGGATTAGTGGGCAAGCTTAGTCAGTGTTAAGCTTGGTCAGTTCAAGTTTGGAGCTCTCTCATTATTCTCTCTCTCTCACTCTTGGTCCCTCGGAGTTTTCTTGGAGCACTCTAGCTTTGGATGAAGGAAGGAAAAGAAAGGAAGGCAAGCAAGGATCAAGGAAAGGAAAGCAAGACTCAAGCAACTTCAGCAGGAATACTTGCACGTAACCTTTTGCATGTGTGGTTTCCTAGTTGGTTTGGACATGCATGGCTTTGCATGTTGGTGTATGGTTCTCTTGTTATCAGTGGCATGGTTTTTCCAGGTTATGACACTGGTTTTCATCCTAGTGTAGCCTTTTTCCAAATTCCATGGTATGTTGGGATGTTTATTTCGGTTTTTGAGCTTTGGAATTGCTGGATGGATTTTGGAATCCGGGGCAGAGGTGCTCTCAAGGTTCATTCCCAAAGGCCTAGGAATCCCTTGACTGGTTTTGGAGGGATACATGATAAAGCCTGAGGGAGAAGTCTCGATTTAGGGCCTAGTGATCCGAGTTTGGATTGAGATAAAGCCTGAGAGACAAGGAAACAGAAAATTCCTCAAGGATAGTGATGGATTCCAGATGGAATTCCAAGTTCAATTCGGTTGTTATCAGAGCACCGGTTTTGGTGTGATCACGGTTTGAGGAAGGTGGAGGTGGTTTAACCTCTAGATTCCCTTGGTATTTCTTGGATTGGTTGTTCTATGAGATCCCACATTCATGCTTGGAATATAGCACGTGGGTGATTGGCTGAAAGAGAGATTTGGTTTGGCCATGTCTATGGTCGAGTGGTACATGGAAGTCCCAAACTTGGTCAAATTTTCCCATGATTAATAAAAGCTAAGTTCTCTTACTTTTGCACTAATTTATATGTGTATTTAATGGATTTCATATCTGATATTTATATGGTTTTATGTTGGTTATAAGCATGGTTAAATGATTGGTTTATGTCATCATTATTTCATATATTTACTTGTAACTATTAAATGGATGGATGCAAGACCTAATTGATGATGTAGTAGTTTAATATAGAAGGAGGTGATCCTTACGATTATGTTTCATAAGTTGTTTCAGTTGTTTATGCTTTGTCTTGTATCCTAGACCTGTAGGTTGAATTGATGCCAAGTGTTTGATGGAATGCCAATCATAGTTGGGGATGCTCAAGCCTAGTCCTGAGGGTGATTTTGATTGATCAACATTGTTATTATGTTTTTAATGAATTATGGAAGTTACAACAATTTCTCGGCAGAGGTCGAGACTCTAGGCTAGAAAAGTGGCTTAAATCTTGGGGTCGTTGGCACAAAACTAGAAATTTTGGTCCACAGTCACTGGCAAGTAGGCCTGTGAGAGAAAATTTGGGTTGTTAGTCACTCCCTTGCCCATAGCATGAGAGTAACTATGGCCTAAGAGTTGAAGAATAGTAGTGGGACCCAAGGACAGGCTATCTAAATTGCTGATTTGTGTCCTGAGGGTTATGTTGATGATGTTGGATGATTGTATGTGATGTTCTGTCAATTCCACTTCCTTAAGGTGACATAGGAGTTAGAATCTGATCATAATAGCATCTCTCCACATGTTTACCTTGGTTGACTTGGTTACTTTGGGTAGACCTCAGAAGAGGTGTTACATTAAGACAATTAAGAAATTAGCATATTTATTTATATAAAATTAAAATTTCATCTTAAATAAACGTCTTAAAACACCCCCTTCTTATAATAGTGAAAATACCAATTCAAATAAATCACACCAAACCAACCATCGGAGAACAATCAAATAACAAATTAAAACAAATGCCAATTCAAACATGATTGTTGACCAATAAAATAATAAACCAAAACAAATACTAATTCAATAATATGATCAACCAATCACATAATATTGAAATTAAACCAAACATTGACCAACCCATCCCATAATATTATAATTGGAAGTGTTAATTAAACACATGGTATCGTTCATATAGATTAACCACATAGGCAAATAAGACTAAATGTTTGAAGCATTATTGGTATGTTTGTGTAGTGCGTGTTCTCCACTATGTGATGGCATTTAACATGCTAATGAATATGCACTTCCATGGAAGAGATTATACATGCTCTCTCTTAGTCAGCCAAATTATTACAATATTCTAATTCATTATTGTTGATCCGGATCTGGTCAGTAATACTCTTCATGGATAGATTTACAACGCAGTGACAAAGACACCCATATATACTTGCAATGGAAGCTCTGAGTATAAGAAAGGGAATATGTTTGAGAGAAATTTTAATATATTGTTTTCTAGGCTTGTTCAACGCACAAAGAAAACAAGGTTCCACATCTCTTTGTATGGCCATAGTCCTAACAAAGTATGCGACCTCCTCCAATGCAGAGAAGACATGAAAATTGACCAATACTACAATTGTTCACAATATGTAATGTCTACCCTTCAACGAAATAGTTTGAATGTGGTTGGAGATAGTATCTAGCCCTTTGAATTACCCTATGAAAAATAAAATTTCATCGGAAAAAATCGACACATGTATAGGGTCTTTTTACTCTGAAGGATTTTGGGGGGACATGGGTGTCTATATTTCAGTGAGTAACTTTCAACGGGCTGTTGAATATTTCCTAAAGAAATTATCAACTAAAGAAACACCTGAAGCGAAACGATTTGATTTGAGTACTACATACTCGTCAACTCAAAAAAATTACAAAATGGTATAGTACACTAGAGATATATCTAATAAATATTACACAACATGTTTTTCATACTAACATACTCACATTCTTTTTATATGCAAAAGTTCAGTATTGGAGTCAAAGTTGCATAGTTTGTTATGAAATATATCCTTTCTTTAATCTGAGTGTGCTTACAACACAACAAAATGGTCGACAAATGAAGACTTCAAAGAAAACAACCATAATTTTAGGGGTTGTGCGTGGCTTAGTTCTCATGTTAACCCTATGCCTCTCTACAACTTGGAGAAGACTAAAGTCTGCCTTATTTGGAAATGGATACGAAGGTACTGCTGCCACATGATTCTCTTAGCTCGTAGGTATTATATGTTATTAAAAGCTAGCAGTGCACATGCCCATCTAAACCTGGGGTTTTGTCACCTCTGGCAATTTATATATGATTACATCCGGTGTTAGATGTGTATATGATTATAGATTTGAGTTATGTGAGGTTTTAATAGTTGAATCATAGACTAGGTCTTTAGATAACTCAAGTATTCTATTTTTAATATACTTTAGAATTTATATTTTCATAATACAGATGATGATGAAGAAGGTGAAGAACTCATACTCATCAATAATAATCCACAAATAATATTTACTATGGAAACATTAATCACTTCTACTAAAAATTTTGATGATGGGAACAAGCTTGGAGAGCGAGGATTTAGCCCTGTGTACAAGCTTAACCTAGTTAAGCAAGCTTCTAGTAATTATTTTTACTATCTCAAATTATAGTAATATGCAAACTCTTATTATCACACTACCGATTGTAGATTAGTATTTTGAAACAAATATATAGAAGAAAGGAAATTAGACTTAATATTTTACAAAACTTTTATGTGTTTTTTTAAGAATGTTAGGGAACTACTCCAGATGCAAAAGAAATAGTTGTGAAAAAACATTCTATCAAATCTATGCAAGGATTAAAGAGAGGTTTTAAATGAAATTAAACATGGGGCCGAAATTCAACATCAAAATCTTGTAATCCTATTGGGTTGTTGCATAGAGGGATCAAAAAGATTGCTTTTCTATGAGTATTTGAACAATAAGAACCTCAATAAAATTGTTTTGGGTGAGTGGCTTCTATTTTATTATGAAAGGAGACATAAAACTAAATAATTAATGTTTCAACCAAGATATTTAAATTATGTCAATTAATTAATTTCATGCACCAATACAGACCCAAACAAACACAACTAGCTTGATTGGGAGAAGCATTACAATATAATAATGGGAGTAGCTTGTGGGCTTCTCTATCTTCATCGGGACTAAGATCGCACATTATTCATCGGGATGTTAAAGCAAGCAATGTGTCGTTAGATGAGGAACTGAATGACAGTAAAGACGGAGAATAAAATAAAACGTATACTTTGCAATATAAACACAGAGTTCAATACTTAGAGTAATGAACAATAAAAAATAGAATATTGTGTAGTGAAAACAAAATTTAAATCTCCAAAATGTAGGGTGCAAGGAAAATACTTGGATTATAAAATCATAAAGCAAAATACAATTGAAAACTAAAATTGAGGCTTCAACTCCTTTCACCCATAGTAGAAAAATAATATTTTTATAGATTTATGTTAAGGCTCTATCTCACACTAAATACCAGACTTACAAAGGTACAAACACTATTTTACACAGTGAATACTCTGTTTTTAAGCACCCACCTATATTTTCACCATACACTTCAGAAACAACTAAAAAATCATGACACATGATTCAAACATACATTGATATATGTTAACTAGACCAAACAAACATTAAACTAAACATGGTGTGCATACACAAAATTAATTTGAAGTACTTTAAGACAATGCACACTACAAACTCCTATCACACAGTAAAACCTTGCATTTAATGAACATACCAACTACACACGATATTTTCGGTGATTTATTTAATGGATGCAAACTTCTTGTTATAGATGTGTTGCAGATATGAGAAATAGAGGTACGCTAATCAAAAACTTCATTTATGCTTAGGTCGCTTCAATTTGATGGAAATTATCAAACGTGATTAGTCATGTACTTTAGGGATGTTGCACTATCATGTTCAGTTAGGGAAGTAGTTGGGATTATCTTCTAACACTCCCCCTTAATCACAACTATTAATATTGACAATTTCCAAACAATCTCTTAGATGAACAAAACATTCTTTTGCCAATGGTTTAGTGAATATCTCAGAATATTGATCTTGAGATCTACAATGTTCCAAAATAATTTCTCTATTGGTGATCAACTCTCTGATAAAATGATACATTGTATCAAAGTGTTTGTTTATTTTGTGAAAAAATGAATTTTGGATAAAGAAATTGCAGAATTATTGTCACAATAATTTTTTGTTGTTTCAAAATGTCTCTTGAACCCATATGAAAACATAGCCTAATATGCTTTTTCTATCATCTACACTTCCTACCCAATCATTGTCAACAAATCCAAACAACCTAAAATCATTTGTTGTAGTATACAGAATGTCATTTTCTTTTGTTCCATTAACATACCTTAGAATTATTTTAGCTACTTTTCAATGTGTCTCTTTTGGAGTCTCCGTGAATCTTGGAATTAAACTTACTGCATACATTAAATCAGGCTTAGTTATAGTCAAATACATTAAACTGCCAACCATACTTTTGCATAGTGTTAGATTTGCATTGTTGCTACAATCTTCTTTTCTCAAACCCATGGATGTTAGAGTTGGCGCAAGCTTGCTATTTTGCATTCTAAACCTTTTCAAGATTTTTGATTCATATTTTGATTGAGAAATAAAAATGTCATCTTCCATTCGCTTCACTTATATGCCTAGAAAATAATTTAACAATCCCAAATTTGTCATTCCAAACTCATTTTTCATGACCTCTTTAAAGTCAATAATTAGAAGATTGTCACTCCCTGTGAAAAT
The DNA here is from genome assembly GCA_000404065.3 of Pinus taeda. Taxonomy (NCBI): domain Eukaryota; kingdom Viridiplantae; phylum Streptophyta; class Pinopsida; order Pinales; family Pinaceae; genus Pinus; species Pinus taeda. Next base: position 53,112 of record APFE031580622.1, read on the forward strand.
TAGATCATTTACATATAAGATTACAGTTAAAATATTACCATCAATTTCTTTGATGCAGAGTGTAGGCTCACTATCACATTTTCTAAATTCATTGTTCAACAAATAATTGTTTATTTTGCTATACCATGCACATGGTGTTTGCTTCAACCCATAAAGATCTTTCTTTAGCTTGTATGCCTTTTCTTCTTTCTCTTGAACCTCATAGCTAGGTGGTTTCTCCTCATACACTTCCTCTTTTAATACTTCATTCAAAAAAATTGATTTCATGTCATACCTTCCATTTATGTTGCACAACAATTGCTAAAATTGTCCTCACTATCTCCATTCTTGCAACTGGCACAAATGTCTCAACATAATCTCTTCCAAGCTATTTCTTATATTCCTTAATGACCAGCATTTCTTTATGCCTTTCAATCCTTCCTTCAACATTGCATTTGGTCTTATCGGCCCACTTCAAACCTATGACTTCTTTTCCTTGTGGAAGATTCACTAATTCGCATGTATCGTATTTTCTATTGCCTCTATTTTCTCATCCATTGTTGCTACCCATTTTTTCTCCTTGATTGCGTCTTCAAATTTAATTGGATCATTTACATGACAAAACAAAGAAAAAAGAGAATTTTGACTTGCGATATTTTTTTCTTCATTTTTCTCATAAATATCTTTCAAACTTTTAAAGTTTTGTCTTCTCAAGCTTGCCAAAGATGGATTTGATGTGTCACTTGATGTTGAACTTGGAGAATGTGGAGTTGCTGATTTTTTGCACACTTGGAGGAGTATTTAATGGAACGTACGAGATTTTCCTATTGTTTGTTAAAGGTGTCACTTGAGGGCTACTTTGTTGAGATTGAATAGGTGTAAGAGTCATTATCGAAGAATTACCTATTGTTGCTAATTCATCTTTATCTTCTTGTGTTAGATTTGTTTTTACATTGATTGTCCTCTCCAAACTGTTATCCCATGTTTCATCTTCTATGAACTGTACATCTCTGTTGATTATGACCTTTTTGGTTGTTGGATTATATAGATTGTAAGCCTTGGATTCATCACTATAACTGACAAATATGCATTTCCCCCCTTTCTCTCCAACTTCTTTCTTAGTTCATCTAGGACAAATGCATATGCCACACATCCAAACACTCTCGTGTGAGTGCACTATGTTTTCTTCCACTCCATACTTCTTCTGGAATCATGTTCTTTACACTTTTGGTTAAACATATATTTATAATATAAGTTTCACAAGCTACAACTTTAGCCCAATAATCATTTGAAAAATAATTTTCCTTTAACATACTGCTTGCCATCTCCATAATTATTCTATTTTTCCTTTTAGCGACACCATTTTATTGAGGTGTGTATGTTGTTGTGAATTGTTTATGAATTCCATGCTCCCTGTAAAAATGTAGGAATTGATTTGAGATGTATTCAAAACCTCTATCAATTCTCAAAGCTTTGATGTAGTGCCCACTTTATTTTTCAACAAGAGCCTTGAATTTCCAAAAGTGCTCAAACACTTTATTTTTATGTCTTAGAAAGTAGACCCATTTTTTTCTTGTGTAGTCATCTATGAATGACAAGAAATAATAACTTCCTCCAATTGCAGGGGCATGCATTAGTTCACACAAATATGAATGAACGATTTCCAAGGGTGCCTTTTCCATTGTTGACTTTCTTATCGAAAATGATTATCTATGTTGTTTTCCCAAAATGCAGCCTTCATATAATCTCTCTAGTTTTTCCATGAGAGGCAAACCCTTTACCATGTGTTTCTTGAGTAGCAAGTTTAGACCTCAAAAGTTAAGATCCCAAATCTTAGGTGCCATAACCCATTTTCATCTTTTATCTCTACTTGAAAGTTTGTTTGTGTGACTGCTACAATTTTTCTTTCATCTTCTTGTGAATTCATTGATAGTTGTGCTTGAGCAATCTCTTCAAATCTAGTTTTGTCTTTAGGGGAAAAAATCTATTACTTATCATTTGAACTTTTTCAATGAATTGTTTACTTGGAAATTTATCCAAGGTTGTGCGTTCTCCATTTTTGAAAAAGACTTTGTACCTAAGTTTTCCAATACTTATCAGATTTTGCTTTAAACCTAGAACAAAACACACATCTGAAATATATTTCTTCTCCCCCTTCTTGGTTAGAATATTGACTTTTTCTTTACCCATGACTGACACTTTGTTATTAGTACCTAATGAGACTTCTGAGTTTACACTTTCATCCAAATTAGAAAACATTTATATGTTCTTTTTCATGTGATTGTTGCAACTTGAGTCTAAAAACCATACATATTTTTGTTTTTTTTGTGCTATATTGCATGCTAAAAACATATTATCTTGCTTCTTATTTTCATTTGTAAAATTTGCACTTGGTTTACTAAGATGATATTGTTTATTTCTACATTCACTTGCATAACGCTAATACTTCTTGCAATAATGACATTGAACTTGAGATTTATCATACCTCTAACCTCGTGCATGATTTTGGCTTGGATTTTGAGTCTTACCTATTCCACTTGAGCTTGAAGAGATGCTTCTTCCACCTCACTATGGACTTCTTCCTATACCTCTAGTATTTGATCTTCCTCTACCTCTACCCTGACCAACTGAAACTTGTGTCTTGATTTGCTAACCTAATCAACCTATGATCATGAGAAATGAGTGAGGCATGAAACTCATCCACTAAAACTATGAGAGATCCTTTGTCTCCTCTATGGCCATAACAATAGAATCAAACCATGTTGGTAAGCTTCTTAGAATCTTTTCAACCACTATTCTATCTTCAAGTATATTACCATGAGATCTTATTTGAGTTATCACTCCAATAACTTGTGTAAAAAATTATTCTATTGTCTCAAACTCCTTCATGAACATTGTTTCAAAATATCTTCTCATCATTTTCAATATCAAACTCCTTTATACACATTTTTTAAAAAAATATTCCCAGCATTCGCAATTTTGGTGTCTTCACCTTTGTCATGCCTTGATATGTTTTCTAGAGAATGTCCCATGCTTGCTTGGACTTTGTTGTTGCTGCAATCCTTGGAAAAATACTCTCATGCACAGATTGGGATATGTTGTCTAGAGAATATAACATGCTTTCTTGGACTTTGTTGTTGCCTCAATCCTTGGAAAAATACTCTCATGCACAGGCTAGAATATGTATGTAGAAGAGGGATTTGGAGTCTTTCTTCCTATTATCTCTCAATAAATCTAGGTTTTGCTTGTGTCAATGCATTATATGCTACTGCATCCGCTGGTTCTTGGAACCCATTCTCTACTAAATCCTATATATCTTGGAAACAAATAATGTCTTCATTATGATTGCTCAATAATCATAGTTCTTGCCATTAAACTAGGAACCAGTGGATTTTTCAACTTGCTTGAATTTTCCATTGGGCACTGATAAAAATATTCTCCTTGTTCAGCTGTAATAAACCTTGGCTCCTTGGGTTGATAAACCTTCTCTGATAATTGTGTTGCGATGGCAAACAACTTGCACTGATAATTTTGTTGTGATGATAAATAACTTGCTCTAATACCACGTGACAGTAAAATCAGAGGATAAAAAGACACAGGATAAAATAAAACTTGTACTACATAGTAAAAATTGTTTAAAACTTAAAATAATGCGTACTCGAGCAACAACTAAAACTTAGTGCCACATGATTCAAACATACATTGATCTATGTTATTTAGACTAGACAACATTAAACTAAACATGGTGTGGATACACAAAATTAATTTCCAGTACTCTAAGCCAATGCACAATACAAACTCCTATCACTCAGTAAAACCTTGCATTTTGTTATCACTCACTACATTATGAGTTTTCAGTTGATCAAATCTTGCTAAAGAGTGGTGAAGTTTGGAGCCATCTTCCATGCCATAGAAGCATTCAAATCGAAATCGGACCCTATCCATTGCATAGTGCTCGGAACAAGCTTTCCAATAATTGGCGGAAATCAAAAAACAAACTCCTGGATCAAAAGTTAGAGCAGATTGAAGGCACCCTTTCAAGGCCACTAAACAAAGGGAAAATGGCTAAGGGTCGGGCTCATCGCAAATCGTATATTGGGGCTTACCGAAGAAGCTACAAAGAGGAAGACACCTGAAGTTGTGATCGGTTCATCGTCGATATCGCAAATCGCATATCGGCGGATTTGAATATCGGCGTATCGGGCATATCAGGGGTTTCAGGGTCCAAGGCATCGCAATCAGTGAATCAGTGTGACAATGGGGTTACAACTCTAAAAACCTTATGATATCGCTATGTTGCAATAATATTGTTAAATCATTGGGAAAGGACGAAAACATTTAATAAAGAAAATTGATGCAAAAACAAGTACGGGAGAGCCTTTTTCTCTCTCCTCCAAGGAGCCACGTGGTGGAATACCATTGGTCCTTATAAATGACATGGCAGTTGATGTCATCATGATGTGTCAATACGGAGATGACGTGTCAGTATGGAGGACACGTGGCACGCAGATTTGGTATTTTCAAGGGTCCTAAGGGGGGATTTCAAGTGATAAATTTCACCACTCACAGGGTGACACGTGGTAGTGATGACATCACCCATCACAAATTGACAATCAGCAATTGCACAAGGCAAGGTCCCTCCTCCACCAAAGTCCCCTCCGATTTGTGATTGCGATATGCGAAGATCATCCTGAACATGATATTTTATGTGTTATATCTCATAAGGATTTCACGTTCGGACTATCATCCAATGCTATGAAAGGAGGTAAAGGGGTCTCTCTCTCCCATATGGTGATTGTGATACCTTTGGTGGACACAACCTTGCAGATCGGCAATTACAAGGGTCCAAAGGAAATATCAATGTAAAGCATCAAAAATCACCGAAGTGCGAAGGGTGGACACAACCTCGTAGATCGGCAATTGCAAGGGTCCAAAGGAAATATCAATGTAAAGCATCAAAAATCACCGAAGTGCGGGATTTCATGTATTAAAGGAAGAAGCCCCCTAGACAGGATTTTAAAGGTTCTAGCACCTTCGAGCTAAGCACCTGGTTCAAGGTCTCGGTCATATGAAGAATATTACAAAAAGGGGCCAAAGCAAAGGGGCCAAAGCAAAGGGGCCTAAAGGGGATCAGGATTTGCATGTTTCACATCATTTTAGTGATAGAAACTAGCACCGAAAAGTCCTCCATATTACACCATAAGCGCATCACCAAGCATATCAAGGCGCCAATAGTGCAGTGCAGGAATTTAAAGGCGTGATGAGTCAGCAACTATGGATTTTAAGAAAATAAGTGGTGCATTCAAGCCCATCATGGGCTAATCCAGAAAGGCCCATTGTGACACAGAACCAGGGTCGGCACTGATAGGAGTAAAAAGGGACTTAGTAGCTCAAGAGGATTTAATTATCCGACATGGTATCCCATACAGAGGGGAAATGGTGTACCGCCTAGGGGTGCTCTACTCCAGTACTACAATGTGAAACTGATAGTGTCCACTCCCATCTTTAAAAGTTGAATGGTTCAAGCAGTAAAGGTAGAAGTGACAGGAGTCGGCTGAGCAGCATAAGAAGCCACACTGCGAGCAAATTATAGCCTAAAGCAAAAGTGAGCACAGGATGGGCACAGAGATATTTTGCTAACATTCTTATGTGTTTGATGTATTTGTTACACTGTAAGGTTCCTCCCTTTAATGAGGTGATTAATGGTTTGTAATGCTTTTGGGCCATAGAGACATCCATGGACGAGACAGCTAGTCAACCTGACAGCTGAGACTCAGCCGAAGATTTTTTGATGTAATGAATTTTAAACGCTCCCCCTCTCTAGATAAATAGGGGGAAGAAACACTTAACAAAGGTTCAGAAATTCTAAAGAAAAAGCTACATTGTATTTTCAGACTGTATAACTTTATAATTCATATCTTTCATAATATCAAGGTAATTATGATGATTCCCCCTTTGAGTATTACAGTATGTTATCCCTCTATTAAAACCCATTATGTTCATGTTTCTTCTCTGAATTCATGTAATCATAGTTGTTATAAATATTTCAAGTTTTCTCATAGATTCATCTGTATCAATATGTTAATGCATGTGCCTTAACTTACTCATAGATTCATTCATATCGACATTTTTAATGCATGTGCCTGTATGGATCATTGAAATTATATCTTTAAAAGCTACCCTCCATGAATCATAGCATTTAGTCCCTCTTTTATCCATTATTTCTACCTGTAACTCAAACAAGTGTAGAAATCCTTAATGCTTCAAGCTCTATGTGTTAAAGGTGGAATTCTTGAGGCTTTAAGCTCTATGTGATGAGTTGTTTTTTCTTCTTGTCCTCCCCCATTTCTCTATTAAATCTTATTAAATTGTAAGTCCTCCAACTACTCGGCCCCACTGTTTTATGCATATATTTCTTAGATTTGTACATGTGAAGAAGTAGCAGAAATCCATGTCTTACTCCTTTAGATGAATGAACCAACCCATCCTATCTTATTATATACATATAGAGTATATGTGAGGTCTCCATTTTACTGAGGATCATTTGAGACCCTCAATCTAGATGTGCCCAGGCACTAATCTTGTAAGCAATCCAAGGTTGTCTCTCGGAGCTACAATGCATTCAATGAGCATACCAACTACACAAGATATTTGTAGTGATTTATTTTATGGATGAAAACTTCTTGTTACTAATGAGAAACGAAGGTATACTGATGAGAAACTTCATTTATGCTCACCTGTTTGAGGAAAAATTTGAAATGTGATTGGTCATGTACTCCAGGGATGGTGCATTGTCATGTTTGGTTAATGAGGTAATTGGGATTATCTTCCAACACTAAACTCTAAGATAGCAAATTTTCGCTTAGCAAGGCAAGGCCAAACTCACATTAGCACAAGAGTTGTTGGAACATAGTGAAATTTCAATACATCCAGCATAAATTCATTTTAAATAGGGATCTAACATGAGCCAAGAGTGATCCAATTTCTTCACGTGCAAATTTTTTTTATGACTCGACATTATTTAAATGTTTTGTATAGTTATTTAATTTTTTATTTTTAAATTTTTAAATTTTTTATTTTGGCCAATATGAGCAAAATTTCAACTTTGATGACAGGCAAACACCCTTACACACCATACTGGCTTCAATGACTGACGACCAGCCTTACACATTATACTAAGTTGTAGAATGAGCCTCTCGGCTCAATCATTACTCTTACTGACTGTTAATGCACATGTTCTACTCAATGTTGATTTTGTTTCAATAGGATTGACAATATTGTAATTGTATTTCGTTTTTTCAGTTCAAAGATGGGGTTTTGCATTCTTGGTTAAACTCTTTTATGGTTGGGGATTGACAATCTTGGTGGCAAGTAACCTTCTTTTTCAAATAACTTATCATCCTCTATTTCTAAATTTTTTTCTTAATTTATGATATTTTACATTGTATCCTGTATATGCAAGGGTTATAAGCCACCATAGCATGTTATGTTGGGCGCTAGGGCAAGTATCCATAAAAATTGATATTTATAGTTTTGGCACTTATAGTATCCATAAAATTATCACAGGAAGAAAGAACAGGGACTACAATTTGCCACCTGAAATGCAAATTCTATTAGGATGGGTGAGATACAATTTCCCTTTTATTCCCAACATAGCATATCTACCTTTAAGTTAAGGCCATGCTATTTAGTTCATGTACAAATCGTTTAGATAAGTACACTATCCTGGATTCCACTAACGATATTGTGGATGTGTCCACTGTGTATATACATCTTATTAGAATGACGAACCCACTGTGACTATGCAGGTATGGCGGTCATATGAAGCAGGAAACATCGTGGAGATAATTGATCGAACAATCTATTGGTCTCAAGAATATAGTCTGACAGTTAGGTGAGGAAGTCTGGTCTCCACAATTCTCATACTCCTATTCCCAACAAAATTAATTGTTGCAAGCCCGATTTCTTCGAGTAAATAAAAATCATCGAGTAATTATTGCAACATGCATTCCATTAGGGACATACCAAAGGCAGCATTTGGGAGTTCTCATGTTTCCCCAAATACCGAGTCTACAGTTATTAGTTCTCATATGCATCTACTTCTACATCTAACACCAATGCTTCCATTACTGAATTGGTACCAAGGTAATGATAAATCTGCAATGATTTAAAAGAGATATTTCACTAATGTTGTGATAGTATGTTCAACAGTGGCACATACAACATTACTTTATTATAAAATGTTTAGCCATGGAATATAATGATGAATGTGTTTTAAAATGGATGATAGGTAGAAATGGAGGATAACGATTAATGCAATTGTAAATGGATCATTGATCAGGGATGTAAAGTAATTTGAATTAATTTATGTATTCAGGTTTCTATGATCCATAATGAATTAAGTAAAGTGTTGCAGTAGAAATTACATGAGAAATTTTTGGCCGACACATTTTGAACCAACAAGTGTGGTTCATCATTATGACCAGACCACATCATCAGGACCTGATGAAGAGGCAGACCATGGCAAAGTCTTAAATAGAGAACAATGTAGAGACATAATTTCAAGCCTTTGAACTTATGTCTCTACATTGTTCTCTATTTAAGCCTTTGCCATGGTCTACCTCTTCATCGGATCCTCCTTATGATGAACCACACTTGTTGGTTAGAAGCGCATCGGCCATATTAGTAACATCATTATAATTGAGTGGAAAAAAAAAATAAAAGAAGTATGACACATTTAGAAAAAAAAAAAGAATTGTAAATTTAATGATATAGAATATTTTTAAAACTAAAATTATTTTATTATAGAATTGTTTTATTAAGTTGTGGGTGATATTTTAGAATGAATTTTTTGATTAGTTCGTTATTTTTTGAAATTTATATTTTTATAAATAGATGATATTGGAATATTGTTGTATAAAAAAATCAATGTATTTTATTTAATTAAAATTTTACTCTTTAAAGTGAAATTTTTATTTAATAATAAATGGGTGACATGGTTGCTAACTTATTATTAAAACTAGGCTTAAGGGATGCCCAGTTAGATGTATACATATTTTACACTAAGCTCTTGCAGGGGGAATGTTTTGGAAAATGGTGGTATAGCACTCCCCTAATAGGTGCACGCTTTTTTTTATAACTTTTTGTTTCTGATGTCTAGTTCTGATTATGAACATGACTTTGTTTTTCATTTATATTTTGCAGATTATTATTATGGTAGATATATGTCTCTATTATATAGGGCATTTTTTTTTTTTTTTCTCTCTATTCTAAACACATTTTTGAAATATACAAGCCAATATAAACTGAACTTTTTACTCTATTAATAAAACTTAGTTTTTTTTTGAAAAAAATTGGTGACATTGCCGATCTTTTAAAAAAGATCGTCCGTGCCTATATTTTGATTTCTATCCTTCTGTGTTGTATCCATGTTCCATGGAGTAATGATAAAATAAATCATATTAGATTTCAATAAATATTTTCGTAATGTATTATGATGTGTGGTGGCAACTCATCCAAATTTATTAACTAAATCATTTAATTCACTTAATTTCATGATGCAAATTATACCCAAAAATATAGGCCTTAAAACAAGAACTGATCATTGTACTATTATTAAAATCAGCAAAATTTTATGGCAAATACAACAGCTTTTTAATTAGAGTGATCTTCAAATTACCATTATTTTTAATTTTTCCTATTTACTTTTTAAACGGAATCTTAGAAATAGGCCAGGAATATTATGCACATCATCAAAATCTTATAGAAAATACTATAACTTTTTAATCAGAGTGATCTTCAAAGTACCATTAATTTCAATTTTTCCATTTTACTTTCTAAGTCAACTCTTAGAAATAGGCCAGGAAGTTTGTTGCACGGTATAAGCATTGCATGGAGGGAAAATTTCTAAGGACATTATATAAAGGAATGATGTCTGAAGAGGTCCCATAATGTGGATAAAGTTGTTCAATATTTACATTAAGGGATCATTTTAGTATGTTTTCTTTCATGTGCACTTACAATGTGCGCAACAGCAACATTATTGTTCATATTATTTCAAGAAATGATAGTTCAAAAGAATATAATCACCTCAGGATTATGTATAAAACAGATGGTCTTATATCATTTCAGGAAAACAATATTCAAAAGAATTTTATCATTAGCCAAGTTTATCTATAAAGATGAGGCACAGTATGGGAGAGAAATATTTAGGAATTAGTATAAAGAAGTAATTTTAATAGAATTTGAAAAAATAATTTAGATGGGAAAATTATTTAGGAATTATTATAAAAAAAGTAGGTTTAATAGAATTTGAAAATACTCAAAAAGAATTCAACCTAATAAATATAGGATATTATTATACCAAAATTTCTATGCATTTATTTCTTTTATATTTTGGATGTTTTGTCATTATTTATACGGATTTAGGGGAGAGACTTTTATTGTTGTGCAGGGATTGGTGGTTGTTATAGTATTGGTCCCACGCGTCCATCAAAAAATCATCATAAAATATCAATAAATTGTACATAAATAGTTAATATTAAGTTATATAAGTTATTAAGTTATGTCCAAAATGGGCTCATATCACTGAACCAACGCTCTCAAACACTAAGCCTTTAACATAACAAGTTGATAAGACATCCTCTCATCTACCTCCAAATTTGAATTACCACTTAAGTCAAAATGCACTACAAAACATTCCATTAACTTCTATCTAGATCTCAATTACCACTTAAGTCAAAATGCACTACAAAACATTCCATTAACTTCTATCCAATAGTACACCTATCCCATGAAACAAGCACCCACGGATTTCCACTAGAGAAACACTTCCCATGGCATGGTAATACCTGCACAAGAATAGGTGAAATGTGTGGCAACCATATCTACATGTGTGTTCAACCAGTCAACCTAATGAAGGCAATAAACGGCACCATTCAATTAAGGAATTAATTCGCAGGATGCAATAAATGACACCAACCATTTCAATTCAAGAATTAAATACAAGAAAGCACAATGATCAACCATGAAATTTATCAGCCATTGGATCATGTACAAATCAATCCATAACACACATTTGAATTTGGGAGATGGTAATACATGCCAAGCTTCCCTACCAATCAAATTATACATCAAAAAATTATAAAACAACCTCAACTCTTACTGACTTGCATTTGAAACATTCATTCTACTCAATAGTTGCTAGAGACATACAATCAGAGTGTGTGCACAGTCTTATATTCATTCTACTCATCAGCAGTTGGAGACATATAATCAGAGTGTGTGCATAGTGTTATCAAGTTGAATTTGTTGTTATTAATTTTGTTTACTTTTGTTTTTGTTATTGTTTATATGATTCATCCATTGAGGTAACACCTATAACACCTAGAGCAGAGACTAGAGATACACAAGCAGTTCTAGGTCCAAAAGTTACAGTTGAATTCCTAGATAACCCACCTACGGGAATAGGTAGCACAAATATGCATTATAACTAATCTTCTATACTCCCCTCTCCTCTTCATGGATTGATTGATCTGGACTTATGCAAGAATGCAAACAAATACAGATATAAACATGAACAAGGAGATGTAGCAGAAATAAAACTTCATTTCATTAATATCAAAGAACTAAAGTATGCTTACATATAGAGTGGAAATAAACTAGCTCGGGCAATAGTAGCTTATCTCTGAGAACAGATGTGGCGGCTACATGCCTTTGAATTGTGTTAAAATGAAGCTCAGAAACCTATTTATTATTGAGAAACAATGGAAAACCCTCAACATCCAAAAACCTAACCCTAGGAGATGAAGCGCCAAAGCTATGGACCCCGTTTGGGTAAATTGGTACATCAACTTCCTGGGGTTGTAACTTTGGTATACGATCTATGTTTCACACACACAATACCTCGTTAGAATATCTATATGAGAACTACAACTTTTTAGTGGCCAACATCAATCTAAAACCCATATTGGCCCCGATTTTCCCAAAAAAACGTCGTTTAGGGCCTCAAAACGGCTCCAAAAGTTCAAGACCCGAAAAACTACCAAAAATAGTAAATTGTGCTACAATCAAGGAAACTGAAAAACTGAAAGATACAGTGGTGGGGATCCAAGTGGAATAGGATGGTGGCCACCAACATCCACCTGGATCATTGACATCAGCAAATCGTGGCCTCCCATTTATTAAAAGGAAATCTTTTTGAGGAAAAAAACAAAAATTTGATAAAAGAGCATTCCCATAATGTTTACACAATAATATATCACCTATGGGAAGAAAAAACAAGAACTATGTAATTACATGCCCAATTCCACATAAACTATTCACCAATTACCAATACAGACAATATGCATTGGTGCGAAAAGAAGACTAAAAAAAAAAAGCCAGTGATGTCTTTGGTACAAGCTATGTTATTGTTTATACACCTCATTTATAATCCACACATATAATTTTACCTATCAAAGAAGTAACTGTGATGAAGATTCAAACTACAATTTTTTTTATTTGATCATCTAATCATCTAACCATAGAGATAAACAAATTTTAATTATTTGCAACCAAAATTATTTAGGGACATATGGATTACCACACACAGACCTCGAATTCAACAAAAGGAAATGTTAAATTGAAGTTATTGTACATAGCTAAAGCATTGATTGTTTTTTCCTATTGATTACAAAGCCTAATAAATTCCCTTGCTTGTTAATACTATATTGACAGTGTATTATTCTTTCTATAATTATTTGCAAGAGTTGTGTATTTGTAATTGACTAGAAGCTTAGTGGGTTTTGGTTCTTTCGGCCTGTAGCAATTAGGGTATAATGAGTAGTGAACTGGGATAGTTGTTTGGTTAGATTAGAAGGTCCAATTGGGTTAATGTTGAGATCAACAATTTTTATGTTCTAGTTTTTGGATCAAGCATATCAAACGTGTATACCTTGAAAAATATATATCAAATTCCATGCATTTGATAATGCATGAATAGCTAGTAATCCACTGAGAAAAATTAACATTTTTTAATCAAATTTTCGTGGTAAATTTATAGGTTGTTGTAGCCATGCCAAGAGTTTCTATTACATATTGTACAAGGAATAGGAAGAGGTGAGGGACCGGGGGGGCAAAGATGAGGACAGGGGGGATGATGTGTATGCTCCCAAAAATGTCATTGAGAATGATAGTGTGGTGGCAGATCATGTTGTCCTACAATCAACCACAAAGTCACCGCCAACCATAGTGCAAGGTGCAAGTTCAACAAAGAAGATCAGTGTTATGCTCCTGACCTGAGAGAAGATGCAAAAATACCAAATATACGAAGAGACACAACCCAGAACACAAAACAAAATGAGAAATAACAGCATGTATTTTATTATTCAGAGATGAAAGAAATGTTCACTTGCCTCTTCGAGGGGGCAACCTCCAATAGAGCAGGGCTCAATTACAAAATAAGACAAGGCACTCCTAAATGGGGAGTCTCTATCCTTTATATAGGATTCATACATGCAATAACATGGGTCAGTACCATGGTTCTCTTAATACCATCTATCCAATACCATGGCCTGTTTGCAACTAACTGTGGTCCCTTTCTTTAAATGTGGGTCAACCACTTACAATTATTAATATGGGCTTTATTGACTCTTTAACTAACTATAACTATGACTCGACCCTATTACATAAATAAGGGGGTTAGGGTTGGACCCTAACATGCCATCCCCCATAAAAACAGCTTTGTCCTCAAGGCTGAAGCTGTGGAAACTGCTGAATAATAATGGTTGGTTCCCAGGTTGCATCTTCTGGAGAGGTGTCTATCCACTTGACAAGGACTTCCTTGATCATGCAGTCGTGCAAATGTTGTTCTCATGTGTCAAGGACCTGTTCAGGTTGGAGCCAGATTAAACTTTCTTCATTCAATTCAAGTAGACTGGTTTGAATTCTGCAATTATTCCCCACCACTTTCTTGAGGCGTGATACATGGAAGACAAGATGGATTTTTGCAGTGGGTGGAAAGGCTAGCTTGTAGGCTACTTCTCCAATGCGCTAAAGTATTTGATAAGGTCCGTAGAATTTTGGAGATAATTTCTGACGACCCTTGTCTTTGAGTGATGTTTTCTTGTATGGTTGCAGCCTCAAGAATACCTAATCCCCTTCTTGAAATGTGCACTCCGAATGATGTTGGTTTTCCTGTTGCTTCATGCGATTCTGAGCTTGATGGAGATTATCTTTGAGATGGGCTAGCATGGTTGCATGGTTTTGTAGGAGTTGATCCACTGCTTGCACCTTAGAGCATCCAAGGATATAAGAAGTCGATGAAGGGGGGAGTTGACCATAAACTGCTTCATATGGAATCATCTTGGTGGCGACATGATAGTTAGTATTATACCACCATTCAGCTAGAGGTAACCACTGTACTCATTGATGTTGCTTTTCTGAAGTGAAGCACCTAAGGTAGGTCTCTAGACATTTGTTGACTCCTTCAGTTTGACCATCAGTTTGGGGATGATAGGAAGTAATTAGTTGGATTTGGGTACCTTATAGCTTGAAAATTTCCTGCCAAAAGTTACTGGTGAAGATCAGGTCACGATCAGATACAGTGGAACTGGGCATGCCATGGAGTTTAAATATCTGGTCCATGAAATATTGAGCCACAAAAGTGGGGATAAATGGGTGGGGTAGGGCGCAAAAATGAGCATACTTAGAAATTTTGTCCACAACCACCATGATGACTGACTTGTTGCTTGACTTTGGAAGACCAGTAATGAAATCCATAGAAACATTTGTCTAGATTGAAGCAGGGATGGGCAATGGTTGTAAAGTGCCTAGGGACTTAACTGTTTCTCCTTCATGGTGCTGACACACATCACATTCATGTACAAAAGTAAGAATACCAGTTTTCATGCCTGTCCAAAAGAAGGAACGACGAGTGCGAGCATAAGTCTTCTGAAAGCCTGCATGGCCTGCAGTGGGAGATGAGTGCAATTCTGCCAAAATATGTGTTTTGAGGGTGGATGTTGGTGATGTCACTACTCTATCCTTGTAGCGAAGAATCTCATCCTTCCAAGAGTAGCCCACTGTGGAATTAGGATATGCTTGCAAATTATTAATGAGTTGTGAGAGAGAAGGATGTGAAAACCATTCCTTGTAGGCTTCTTCAATCCAATCTGGAATGGGAAGAGAGATTGCTAGCAGGGCGTTGTCCTCCTCAAACTGGCGTGATAAAGCATCTGCTACGACATTTTCGCGCCCTTTCTTGTAAATCATCTCATAATCATATCCCAACATTTTGGCTAGCCATTTATTTTGTTGTGGCGAGGATAGTCGTTGCTCCAAAAAATATTTAAGGCTTTGATGGTCTATGCGGATTTCGAAACGTCACCCCAATAAGTATGGTCACTAGGTATCCACTACATGTAAGATGGCCATTATCTCCTTCTCATCGGTAGATTGTCCCAGATGTTTCCCACTTATTTGTTTCCTGGTGAAGGCCAAGGGTCGACCTTCTTGCATTAAGACAACCCCAATACTCGTACCTGAAGCATCACATTCAATCACAAAAGATTTGGTGAAGTCGGGTCGTGCCAATGTGGGAGTGGAACACATGGCCTACTTGAGAGCCATAAATGCCTGTTGTGCTTCATCAGTTCAGAGGAATGATTTTTTCTTAAGAAAGTGAGCGAGGGGTCTAGCAATGTGACCATAACTACAGAAAAAATTGTGATAGTAGCCGATGAGACCCAAGAATCCTCTTAAAATCTTCAAGGTCTTTGGTTGGGACCAATGCTGCATTACTTGGATCTTTTTGGGATCCACCTTGACACCTTCACGCCCCACAATGTGGCCCAAATACTCGACTTCTTCCATGACAAAAGAGCACTTGGAAAATTTGACAAATAATTTATGCTTCCAGAGCAGTTGCAAGAGAAGATCTACATGCTTAAGATGTTTTTCCCAAGTGAGGCTATAGATGAGAATGTCATTAAAGAAAAAGAGGACAAATTTTCTGAGATATGGTTTGAGCGGGTGATTCATGAGGCTCTAAAAAGTGGATGGGGCATTACAGAGACCAAATGGCATGACCAGGAATTCATAATGGCCTTCATGTGTTCGGAAAGCAGTCTTGGGAATGTGTACTTCTTTCATCCGTATTTGATGATAGCCTGAGCGAATATATAGCTTAGTAAAGAATTGAGCACCATTTAGTTCATCCAGAAAATCATCAACAACCGGGATAGGGAATTTATCTTTGACCGTAATATTGTTGAGGGCCCTGAAGTCTGGACACATGTGCCATTGCCCATCGTTCATGAGCACCATGACCATAGGTGATGAATAAGGACTGGTGCTAGGATGAATGACACCGGCTTCTAGGAGTTCCTTGATGATTTTTTCAATTTCATTCTTTTGGACGAAAGGATATCTATATGGGCACACATTTGGTGGTTGTGCCCCTGGGACCAAAGTTATGCTATGATCATGTTCCCCTCTAGAGGGTGGAAACTCGTCAGGTTTGTCAAAGACCTACAGGTGGTTGTTTAAGACTTGCTGCATCTCAGGATGAATATGAAGAGTAGTGGGCTCGATGGCCTAGATGGCATTAAATTGGGTGATAACTCCATGATGGCCCTTTTTTAACAATTTTTCCATTCGATGCAAGTTGATGATAGGAGTACCTGCCTGGAGTCCGCGAAGGGTATGCATATGGTCATTCTGCTTAAAGCTTATATATAACTCCTGGAAATCCATTGTGATTAGGCCTAGTGTGCAGAGCCATTCAATACCTAAGACAATGTCACAACCACCCATGTTGATGGCAAACATGTGGGTATTTAGGTGGTAATATCCCATCTAAAGTTTGATATTTTCACAGTGGCCTTCACATTTCATTGTCCCCCCATCAGCAATCTGGACCTGGAAATTAGAGACTGCTCTAACAAAACAATGAATAGCTTTTGTGACTGTCTAATGGATAAAGTTATGTGTGTTGCCACTATCAATCAATACTACTAGAGGGCGATGTTTAATAAAACCTCTGATTTTAAGAGTTTGGGGAGAAGAAATGCCTGCCAAAGCATGGAGCAAGATAATTGGTTCTTCTAGTGTAGGTGGGAGCTCATTGTCCTACTGGTTGTCCTCATCGTCCTCCTCTGGTCCCTCAAAGGGTGGGGCTTCCTTAGATGAACTGTGATCAGTAGCATCAATTTGAAATAATTTGGGTTCCTTGCATTTATGCCCCGGGGAGTATTTGTCATCACAGTAGTAACATAATCCTTGCTTTCTCCTTTCAGCCATTTGTGTGGGGGACACCTTTTGAACCTTAAGTGTTTGGGTAGTGCCCTAAGCCTGGTTGGGGCATCCCTTGGCTATGAAATTTGGATGAGGTGACTGGGCCACTAAAGCACGTTCCACTTCGATAGCCTTTGTGCAAGCTTCCATCCATGTGGCTAGGTGGTGCATCTAGACATGGGCTTGGATGGCTTCCTTGAGACCACTTATAAAACATTCCAAGTAGAATTCATCTCCCAAACCTGTTGTGCGGAAGGCCAATGCCTCAAAGGCTGTAATATAGTCATTTATTGTGCCTGTCTATCTGAGCTTAGTAAGATGAACCAAAAAATTAGATTCACAGTCAAAGTGGTCACAAATGGATTTTTCGAACACCTGCCAAGTAATTGTCCTTGGATAGCATTTCTGATGCCACTGCCACCATTTCCATCTTTCTTGGTCCGGGTAAAGGCCCCCCATACATAGTTTAGTTTCATCATCTACGGTGTTCTTTAGAGTGAAATATTGTTTCATTTGTGCTACCCATATTTCCGGATTAGAGCCATCAAATTTGTACATGTCCAGCTTGGGTGGTTGAGGGTGGGAATGGTGGTGATTTCCATGGAAGTGTAGATGATGGCTAGATTCTCCTTCAAGGTCTTCATTAAAACCATATGCCTCTGATTATAATGCCAACTTTCCCTTTGCGACTGTGTCTATTAATGTCTTTATCTGGTCAATTAAAGAAGCCAATTTTTTTCAATGTTCTCGATCTTCTCATTGGCCATGGCTTGAGCTCTGGTTTCTACCATACACAGATCTGAGTCACTTGTCGTCACTGTGAAAAAATTTGGGACCACCTGAAAATTGAAGCTAACAAGCGAATGGTACCACCTCACTTAGCTCGTCGTCCTGATTCTTATGGGCTAAGTATCTTATAAGTGTCTGAGAAACCTCAACTGTTGAATGTGAGTTGGACTGCGGCGACGACAGAACCCTAGCTGCTAGATCTGAATGGTACTGTGGTGGTAGACCATGAACTGGTTGATCTAATTGTTGCGGCGGCAACAAAACCCCAACTGCTAGATCTGATCTAGCAAAGAGATAATGGGCGATCTTCAGAGAGACAATGGAAATATGGTCCCAAGGAGTGTCAGGTGCTATAGATCGCAATATACATAAGGGTCCAATAGTAGTACTTGGCCCAATCTTTCAGGGCACTAACTAAGGAGGATCAATCGTACCCTTAGCTGTACTACCCGACTATCCTATTGTACGTGTGGGTAATCTCCCCAAGTGTTGTTCTTGGTGTACTATAGTAGCAAGACGGACGACGGTTTATCTACGGTGAGGTTTCAGATGAGCCTAGGGGGCTTCCAATATACCCAAAGGGTACGTGGAAGATATTCCGTGCGCGGTTCTGTCTAATGCACTACTACTCAAAGGGGCACCCGCAAGGGTTACAAGGGATTCCAACAAGCATGACCACCTCTCGTATTTCATGTGTGCATGCCTCCCAAAATCTGCAGGTTTATGTGCTTAACGGCAGGTCCCGTGGTTTAAAGACGCCAGAACACATCTCTAGCCAACAAAAAAAATCTGCTAAAAATGGAGATAACACTGGCCCTAGAAAGCGCTCTGATACCACTTGTTATGCTCTTGACCTGCGAGAAGATGCCAGAATACTAAATATACAAAGAAACATAACCCAAAACACAGAACAAAATGAGAAATAATAGCATGCATTTTATTATTCATAGATGAAAGAAATGTTCACTTGCCTCTTCAAGGAGGTAACCTCCAATAGAGTAGGGCTAGATTACAAAATAATACAAGATGCTCCTCAATGGGGAGTCTCTATCCTTTATATAGGACATACATGTAATACAATGGATTGGTACCATGGTTCTCTTAATACCATATATCTAATACCATGGCCCATTTGCAACTAATTATGGTCCCTTTCTTTAAATGCGGGTCAACCACTTACAATTAGTAATATGGGCATTATTGACTCTTTAACTAACTATAACTATGACTTGACCCTATTACATAAATACGGGGGTTAGGGTTGGACCCTAACAATCAGTGCCATAAGAGGTTGGAGAAAGGAAGACATGCTAGCTGCAATTAATGACATAGAGTTTAGGGGATATTCAATCCGTTTCTTTGCAAAAAAAAATGTGATTTCTGCCTCAAACATATATTATTGGATAAATGGGATGATCATACAAAGTGTAGAGGGCCTATTACAGTTATGACTAAACAGGAGGAGGATGAGGTGGTTGAGTGGTGTAAGGAGAAGGACCAATTGGGACATGGGTTAGAGTTGATACAACTTAAATACACAGTAGATCAAATCAGTCAAGGGAGGCCAAACCCCTTCAAAGATGGGTTTCCTGTTAAATCATGGTGGAGTGGGTCTAAAAAAAGGCATCCAGACCTTGTGTTACATATAACTGAGGGCCTTGATAGAGATAGGGATTTAAATCTATGCCCTGTAATTGTTTCCAAGTTATATGAGACTCTTTCTACTGCATATGAGCAACACCCATATGCCCCATACCATATATGGAACTATGACGAAACAAACTTACAAGCATGAAGGAAATGTGGTATGCAGGTAATTGCCAAGATAAGGAGCAGAAATGTACCTAATATTTTTCCTAAGAGCAGTGAGTGGATCATTATTCTTTGTTATGTCAATGCAATTGGTTCTTCAATCCTAGCTTTTTATCTATTCAAAGGAAATTTTAACTAAAAACTATATACATAATTGTGAACCAAGTGCATGCATGGTTGCACATCACCATGCATGGATTATAAAGGAACTATTCTTGAATTGGCTTTGTCACTTTGTTGCATCTGTACTAGGTGGTGACTCACCTAAAAACAAAAACCTACAGGTTTTAGATGGTCATGGAAGCCACATGTTGTGCAGATAATTCAGGAGGCCAGCAATTTGGGCATTGACCTATTAACACTGTGAACTCATACCACTCATAGATTGCAACTCCTTGATGTTAGCATCTTTGGACCTTTCAAGAACTATTTCAGGGTCGAGCGAGCTTCATGGATGGAAAAGAATCTAGGGGTGGAGGTAAAAAGGTTTGATCTAGCTGAGCTTGCAAGTAAAGCATTTGAAAGTGATCTCATAGCTTCTAATATCAAGGTTGGATTTAGGAGGACTAGTATATGGCCATTGAATGTTGATGCTCTTATGCACAATATTAGTTGCTGCTAGAAATTTGATGTGGAAGGTCAAGAAGCATATGATTTACGGACCATGTTGATGCCTAAGAAGATGTCGATGGGTAGGATGATGTTGTTGTTGTTGAAGGTATGATGTCCCTTTATAAAGGGAACTTCTATGGTGATTATGATGAACATATGAGTGAGACACAGTTCAGTAATGAGCCAATTGTTAATATCATGGAGACTGTCACACCCACTAAACCACCTTCCAATTCTACAAGTGATATTCCATATGAGGTAGTTGATCATGCAAATGGCAATGCAAAATTTTTTTCAAATGATAATGCAACAAGATTAAACAATGACAAATTGAGCATGCCAATCCAGGTAAGCCCAACATCATGGTTAGCAAAGGACATGATGAATATCAAAACACATAATGTGCCATCCACTAATGAGGAAACCATGGACATGTCTTCACAACCAGTAGATTTGAAGATTGAAATTGTTCATTATTTTGTGGACAATGGATCACTAGAAGAAGAGGCTTTTCAATATGAAGTACCAGAGGAAGACAAAAATGTAGGCAAATTAGTTGTCTTGGAGGTTGAAAGGCAAGAGTTAGGTCCTAAGGAGCATGTGTCAATGCAGCAGCGAAGACTTGGTACATTCCTAAAGCTACTAGTAGAGAGAGTGAAGGCCTCATCAAGGCACTCAACAATAGATTGCCTTCGTTGAGGGAAGAGTTCATAGTTTCTCACCTATGAATACTATATGATGTTATTGTTCTAGTATGAACGTAAAAAAAATGAATTTTAGGAATCTAATCAGAGAAACAAGGAGTTGGCCAAGGAAAAGAGAGTTTCAAGGATTGCAGCAACAAAAGCTCGAGAAAAGCAAAAGGCTGGAAAGGCAGAAAGCAAGGGAAGATAAGAAAAATCAAAAACAATTGGCAAGACAAGAGAGGGAGGCAAGAAAGGTTCAACTATTGGAATTATGGCTAGTGTATTGTCCTTGATGGAAACCCGCTTGATAAAGATGTACTTGATGTCAACACTATGATAATATGATGATTTTGTAACTCATGCAAATTGGTATAGATGCTATAGAGGATATAGACAGAGAAAGTAAAATTTAGTGAAGTTTGAGAAAGTATACATGGTTCCTATGAAGAAGGGTGACGTACATATGTAGGTGTTGTAAGTAAAAGTCGCGTACAAAATCTAAACCATGGAAATCTAGATACCAAGGGTCATTACCATGGTATTGGCCCATAGTAATTGGGGCGGAAACATTCATTTGATCCCTTCAACAAATACTAACAACATTACCAAAGTATTTGCTGGGGTATTGGCAAAGGAAAAGGCTATATAAGAATATGGAGATCAAAGTGTTATGTGTGCAAGTAAATAAGTTATTCATATGTCATTTGATCTGAAACAGTGGTGCACCAGGAAGCAAGGAGAGGACTCAGATCTGAAAGATATGAAAACATGTTGAAATTTATGATTGTTTCATTTGCTTGTTGCAAATGTTTAAGTACTTAACAATGCAATATCGATGGTTATAGTGATGATGTGAACAGTGATTTGACAGTAAGGTATGTGTCGTATGTGTTATGTTTGTAGCAAAGGATTGTTTGAGTGATTTCATATATGTATGTAGGTTTTTTATTCTAAATAGTCATGTATATATTCCCTGAAGTGTTCTTCAATATGTTGAGATCCATACATAGGTGTCTCGCAGTATAAGTGTGTATATACGTCGATTTGCTTAATAACAATCTCGTATATATTATGAGCCATATCTAGTCAGGGTTTGCAGTGCTACTTGATGATAACTATTGATGATGTATGTTCTATTTGTTGATGTATGTCAATGATGTCTCTATGATCTGTGTATGATAGTGTTGGTTGGGTTGATTATTGATTGGAATATTGATTGGTAATGATGCCATAGTTTGGTGATCTATGATTGGTTCAATGTTCTATGATTGGTTCAATGATCTATGACTGGTTTAGTGAGTAGTCTAGTGTTACAATGAGCTAAATGATTCATTGTTTAGTAATATAAGATATATACGCAAGTTTTATATAGAGGAAGTGTGTATATACATAGGTTCTATTAATAACAATGGCGTATATACTCTGAAGTTCATTTGTTCTGCTTGGGTTTTAGATTCGGTGAGTTGATGCTTCAAATATTTAGTGGTTCATATTTGTTTTTAAATATTTCAGTTGGGATATTGGCTTAACTTATTGTTTTTGTGGGTCCAGTATGAAAATTTGATGAAAATTGGCCTACATCTTGTTTGATGATTGTTTTATAGGTGGATCTAGTCTAAAACATTCTGAAAAGTGGTCCACAAGTTGCTAAGGGTTGTAGCCTTAAGAGTGGGGGTAGAAGCTATCTTTCAGTAGGAGCCAGTAAACAAGATCAGGGGGTTGTAGCTCCCTTCCAGTGGGTGTTGGAGAACAAGTGGAGGTTGTAGCCTCCTGTAGGTGGTTGCCTACATACTAGTAAGAGTCTACACCAGTACTAAATGTAATGGATATTTCATGATAAGAAAGAAGACAGAGACAAGAACAATGATGTTTTTCTCCCACATTGGGTTTCCACCTAAAATCCTAGTGTTCTATGTGTGTTTTTCATGTGTTGTGTATTATTTGTTCTTTACTACATACTAAATGGTTAATGAATTGATAATGCAATTATTAAGCTAACTTACTGATGAATGTTATGACAAATTAAGTAAACTAGATATACACTATTTTGATTTACTTAAGTCACTTACATACACTATTTTCATGAAGAACAGTAGTGTACATAATTCCGAATAAGAAATTGAAAGTTTCAAGTGAATTAAATTACTGATTCAACCCCCCTACCCCTAAGTATTTTTTCCTAACATCAACAAGTGATAGAAAAAAAAGGAGGGGTGACAAAAATGGAAGACTATGGTCCAAGCTAGTTTGAGGCAAACAAGATGATGTCTAACACTCTAGACCACATTGCAAAGCATAGACCATCATATCAAGACTTGATTAACATCAAATTCCCCTACTATCAGTTAGGTTATGCCCACCTCTTATACCCCTACTAGTGCAGGTTTAAATCCTGTGTGATTGTAGGACACCTCCACCCAATGTTGTGGTTAATAACACAAGCGGATACTTGGGGTACTTAGTCCCTACATGGCTACAAGGGGAAAATTGGACTCAAGCATATGCCAACATTTAGGCACATCCTAATAAGCCAATCTTGGGTATGCCACCATACTTGGCTTAGGCAGGCAACTCAACAAGTTTGGCCAATGCAGGAAATGGAGGCCATCAAGCATAGGGGTGGCATGACAATTTTTGGAACCACATCACAATGTCGATTTTGTAAGGATGCAATACATTGCATGGTTAATATAGAGTTCACATATGGTTGAACATACAAATTAATGTACTAGTTCACAACACACTTTGTTCAATTGTGGTTTATTTTACAATATAGTTATTTTGTTAGTTTTTTGCATACCTATATTCAATAGTCATAGATACATCGTAAGGTGACACTAGTTTTTGAAGTACCGAAACCTTCAAATACGTAGTCAAGAAATTGTTATAGTTCTGTGATTAAATCAATTGTAATAAGGCCTTGGTACTATAGCTTTGATTTCATTGTAAAATTGATAATGAAAAAAGGAGATTCGTCGTATGTGGTTAAACTACACACATCTTAAGCACCCGATCTTCAGCGCACATCCGATCTGATGGCACCTGATCTAATTTGTACCCCCTCGCCTTATCTCCCTTTATCGGTGGGGTAGGGGGGGTCTGAAATTAGTGGTTTTACCCCCAAGCCCCGCCGCTACATGTCTCCCTCAGAATATTTTGGACCCCCCTTCACTAATACCAAAATCCGCCTCCACCCCCCTCAAAAAGTGGTATCAGCTCTTTGTTGCAAACCTCCTTCCCGGTTATGTCACCCCTCACTTCCACTCAACCGCCATGTATCCTCTGCCTAATTACTCTCGCGCCAACGTCCACCCACCACGTCTATCCTCATATTCCAATCCTATTATGCCACCTATATTTCCACCAACCATGTGCCTCCACATTATCCCCCAGCTCCATGTCAACGCTTGCCTCCATGTCATATGTTTGTTTCATGTTCAAGTAAAACTATGTTTTTCCCTATACAGCGCAATAATTTCAAACATGGTTTATAAACAACTGATAATGAATTTTAAAAATTAGAAAGATTTTTTTGTTTCTAACATATGCAAAAAAATCTCTCTCCGTTTTATAACAGTTGTTGTGGTTTGGGAGATTGAGATGAATCTTTGCAGGTATATTTTCCGAATTTTCCTGTTTTCATTCAGTGATTTAAAATGCATTTTTCGTGCAGATGGAAATGAATTTTCAAAAACGGAAAGAATTTTTTGCTTCCAACATCATAATTTACAGAAACCTCTCTCTATTTTCTAAAATATATTATGGTTTGGGATATACGAAGGTATTACAGGACCCTATTTTTCATAATTTTGGGAGGAAAAAGCTCAAAGACAGTTAGTGACTTGGAGGCCACCTCATCAAATAAGAGTTGCTATCAAATTCAAATCTCTCTTATTTGTCACCAAAAATCCATAAATATAGTGCCAAGTAGATTCATTAGTTTTGAATGTCCTATATTTCAATTCTATTTGTGTAATACAGTTGGAGATATTTGTAACAAATCGATATTTTTTCAAGATATTTTAGTTTAGGATTTTTATAAATACTTCATCATTTGAACTAAGAAATGTTGATTGTTGAATATACTTTTCCTATGCGAATTGTAATTTCCAAGTTGTTGGAAGCATCAATAATAAAAGAACATTCTTCACAAGATTCATGTGGTGTACGAATTGTTGATGTTCTCCTTTTCTTCATGTATTTAATCATTGTCTCCTTTCTTTATTAATTATGAAAAGACTAATTACATAACATAATGTGATGAATAGGATATGTTATACAGAACACCCTATTTTGGCTGTTAGTAAATTATATGTTTTCTGTTGAAGTCAAATTAAGGAATTCTTCATTGCTCCTTAGTTTCTATTGAATCTTTCATTTCTTTTGTTTCATAAGTCATTTAAATTTCTGAAAGATCCAACTAATGCAACCCAGCTTTCCCTGTGTCTCCTTTCTTTATTAATTATGAAAAGACTAATTACATAACATAATGTGATGAATAGGATATGTTATACAGAACACCCTATTTTGGCTGTTAGTAAATTATATGTTTTCTGTTGAAGTCAAATTAAGGAATTCTTCATTGCTCCTTAGTTTCTATTGAATCTTTCATTTCTTTTGTTTCATAAGTCATTTAAATTTCTGAAAGATCCAACTAGTGCAACCCAGCTTTCCCTGTGAAACTCCTTCAAACTTTGATGTAGATCTAGTTAATCTTTAGACTCCATAGCCCAATGGAATTATAACAATTTAATCAACCAAGCAATCTGATAAAAAACAATTAGTGCAGTAATAACTAGCCTAAAATTCATCTCAAAGATAGCTAAATTTTACAGATATCTCCCTCTCTGAAGCTGGTATGGCTAGATCCCAGCTTCCAAAGTGGTTTTGATGTTTTCCTATGTGTTTACTCCCTCAACCTCAAAAATAAAGAACGACAACAAGTTCTTTATCTATTATAAAGTCTTATCAAGTCTTATTACAGGGCTCATGATCCTCATGTGCTTCACCCATCCCAAACGATCTATAAAAATAAATACCCACCCTAATAAAGTCAAAACAAAGGGCATGAGTGTCTCCCATCCACAGTTACCTAATTTATTTGATAAAGATTCCTTAATTAGCTCAGATTATAAAATATACAACCTTGGATGGATTCCATACCAATAGGAAATGTCTCTCCTGAGCATAAACAATTACTAAATGTAATCAGACATTGATTTCAACCTTGACAACATTATGGAATTCATAAGGCCTCCAAATCAAATCCCTAAAGAGTTTGATGATTATGCTCTCATAAAAAACTAATGACAACCAGTGCTTCAACATTGCTTCTAATCATAGCATCCATCTTCAAAACCTCATAGAACACAATATTATTACAAGGTTTCTTCACTATGACTACCCAATAGTTTTATGTTTCAATGAAATTTTCACATAAATGAATTAAGGCACTTCAGAAAAATTACATAGAAATGTGCAAAAATGCTTCATATTTATAGGTGCAATTAAGACCTAAAAATGTTATGAAAATACACTCAACCTTACAGTGCCACGATTAATTTTCCAATTTAAACACAATTAATTTCCTATCTAAACACAAGAAGGCAGTTCCCATTAAGCAACTACCTTCTTAACATGTGCCAGTTTTTAAAGGTCCTTGCTATGTTATTATACTCGCCTTGCAATTCCATGAAAGTAGTGCCCTATCATCTTATTAAGGATGTCTTACCTTATCATAATGCTATAAGGGCCCTGATAATGAAAGGATTTCTTATCTTCTTAGCATGTGCCAATTTTCATTAAGGATAGAAATAAAATGAAGAATTTCTATTAATTTCTTACCTTCTGGCAGAGATGATATATTATTTCCATAATAAGGAATTCACAAGGCCTTCATATCAAGTCCCTAAAGAGTTTCATGATTATGCTCCCAATCAAAACAATTAAAATGACAACCAGTGCTTCAATAATGCTTCTAATCACTACATCCATCTTCAAAACCTCACATAACACAATATTATTACAAGGTTTAAAATCCCATTAATATTACATATCCTATTAATCTAATGTATTGCCATACTAAGAGAAATATATTTTTACTAATAGTATTGGCTAATAGGACACAACCTGTATACAATATTCTCATGTAATACTATTACTATGACAATATTCGATATGACTACCCAATAGTTTTTTGTTTCAATGAAATTTTCACAAAATGAATTAAGACACTTCATAAAATTTTCAAAGAAATGTGTGAAAGCGCTTCATATATATAAGTGAAATCCTTACAATGTGATTAATCCGAAAGACTGCTCTCTACAATTAAGACCTTAAAATGTTATGAAACCGCACTTAACCTTACAGTGTCATGATTAATTTTCCAATCTAAACACAATTAATTTCCTATCTAAACACAAGAATGCAGTTTCCATTAAGGGACTACCTTCTTAACATATGCTAGTTTTTAAAGGTCCTCACTATGTTATGATTTTGGCCTTGCAATTCCATGAAAGAAGTACCCTATCATCTCATTAAGGATTTCTTACCTTAGCATATTAGTATAAGTCCCTTGATAATGAAAGGATTTCTTACCTTCTTAGCACGTGTCAGTTTCAATTAAGGATACAAATAAAATGAAGTATTCCTATTAATTTCTTACCTTCTGGCAAAGATGATATATTACTTCCATAACAAGGAATGCATAAGGCCTCCATATCAAGTCCCTCTCCCAAACAAAACAATTAAAATGACAACCAGTGCTTCAACACTTCTTCTAATCACAACATCCATCTTCAAAACCTCACATAACACAATATTATTACAGGGTTGTGAATACCATTAATAGTACACATACTATTAATCTAATGTATTGGCATACTAAGAAAAATGTATTCTTGTTAATAGTATTGGCTAATAGGACACAAATTGTATACAATATTCTTGTATAATACTATTACTATGACAATATTCACTATGACTTCCCAATAGTTTTTTGTTTCAATGAAATTTTCACAAAAATGAATTAAGGCGATTCATAAATTTTTCATAGAAATGTGTGAAAATGCTTCATATATATAAGTGAAATTAAGACTTGAAAATGTTATGAAATTACACTCAACCTTATACTGCCACGATTAATTTTCCAATCTAAACACATTTAATTTCCTATATAAACACAAGAAACCAACAACTACAACAAATATATTGTAGCAATTTGACTAAAATCATAGCACACACAAAAATTATTTTATTTAGCAAATAGGGTCACAGAAAAATAGCCACCATCTGTCACAGAAAATTACTAAAAAATACCAGAAAGTATAGCCACCATTTGTCACAGAAAAATAGCCACCATCTACAAAACCCTAAACCACTATTAAAAATTTGAAACCCACATGTAGCAAAACCTGAAACCACTAGTAGAAATTTGAAATCCACATGAAGCAAAATTGTAATGCAAAAAAACCCACATGCGGCAAGAATCCACCTATAATTCCTGAATCAATGCATAAACACAGAAGCAAATGTAGCAAAAATTCAAAAGAAACCAAAATCCATACAGTTGAATGTGTTTAAAAATACAGGCAGAAGAAGTTGGTAGGATTAAAATCCTACTATAGAAGAATTTGTTGTGCTCTTTACATGCCCAAACGCATAAGAACCCCAAGAGCAAGAATACCCTTAACTACAACTCACCCACAGTGACCTACAAGACATACAAGGAGGCCAAAAAGATGTGGTGGGGTTAAACTTGTGAAAAACCAACAAAAAATAGAATAAATCCTCCAAATTTTGTTCAAAAATGTCGAACTACCTACAAATAAACCCTTCGGAGCACAAAACATCCATATCCAACACCAAGTAGAGGAAAATCCCGAGTTTTCGGTATGCAATGAGGAAGAAAAAATTCTTGAGTAAACCAAATAAAACACAAGATAACAACTGAACAATGTGACGAACTAGGAAACGTCACGCCCCATAACCCACTCTCCACGGTTCCAAGAATGGTGATGGTTGTGACCATCATTACAGCAGAGTCGCACAAGTATCAGGGGCACCAAATGCTCAACTATTAGACCCGAACAAAATAACACGATGGTTTGATAACCCTCTAAAACCCACGGCAAACTAAAACCCTAACCCGACCAAATCTATGTGACATTTATCACATAATTCCCTAACGCGTGGCCACATGTAAGGGAGATGTGTCACACTGCCACCATGTTCATCTATGTGGCATTTGGAGGGTTCCAGGGGGGGTGTCCAACTACTGGTGTCCCTCTCCTATTTGTCTGCATCTTGGTATTTTGTCATTATTTATCTCATAGAAAATTTGGGCGTTTTTTCATTATTCAACTCGATTTATTTTGTTCACATTTTGAGTATTTTGTTTAATCAATTCAAATATTAATTAATACATTAATATATTAACAATTAATTTATTAATATAATACTTACTTAATACATAATCAATATATTAATATTTAATATTTAATATTTTGTTATTGTTTAATTTTGACATTATTATAATATTAAGGCATATATCTAATAACATTAACATATTAATATAACATTAATAATATTGTTATAACATTTAAACAACATTAATAAGGGTTTAATATAAAATTAGTGACACATTATATTAATCTACACATTTAGAATGTTTCAACTATAAATTAATCTATACATTAGCACATGTTAACTATGGTTGACTATTGTTGACATGGTCAACTATAGTGAACATAAGTATCATAATCAACAATATTTAATGCCATCAAGCTCAATCATGTGAAAGATGATGGATTACCTGTGGATCTATAGATTTCACTCTATAAGAATCACACATGAATTAATGGCTCTGTGAGGTTGAGGACATCACAATTATTTCATGCAGAGGGGGATAGCTTATGATCTCGCTCAAGGAAATTTATGATCAGTTATCGATGCCTTTAAAACATGGAGATAGTGTTAGTGGAATAGTAATACAAATCTGCAACCTCCAGGCAACAAGCACAATGTAATCCTTGAAATTCATGCTTTCCATCAACCCTCTAGGATTTTGGCTCTCAATCATCATTTACATCACTACCCCCCTGTTACACAACATTTTACCACTGTCCTTGTACTCCCTATTCCTTGATATTGGAGCACCTCTAAAGTAAACCTTGTGTACTTCCCTATCATGAAGAACATCTCTCTGAGTCACTTTCCATCTGCAAAACATTTTCTTTTTACATCATTTCCAGAGATACTTCCTTTAAACCCAGTTTTAAAGGTCGGCACTACCCGTCAGTTTCTTCCCCACACTGATTTATTGAGAATAACATTGAGCCCTACGTCAATCAACGTTGTTATCACTTGATTACCCACGTCGATCCTCTTCTAGAAATTTTTTAGAAATGGAATCAAAGCTTCCAGATCTAGAAGGTTCGTGGGCGGAGGTCTGGTAAATGGTTAGTCGAGATAGAGCTAAGAGAGACTGTTTGGGCTCCTTTCCCCTATTAAAAAGGAACTAACATAAGAGATAAGGCTTCTTCCCATCATAAGAGGAACCATATCCCCTCTCTCATCTTATATAATCCCCTGTTATTCCAACCTCTGCTAGCTTTGGATGCAGCTTGGTTTTAGTTTGAATTTAGCTCTTAGTTTATGCTTGTTAAAGGGAGAATATCTTGTAGGATGTTTTGGCGTGAACAAGGAGAAAGAGACCTTGAACTCCCATGATTGAGGTGTTTGAGGACATGTTAGAGTGATGCTTGGGATCTAGACCCATCGAAGGAAACTTGCAACTCTAAGGCGAAGGTTGTACTTTCCTTTTTGTCATATTAATATAACTGATATTTTGTTTCCTATATCAATTGCAATATTGTATTTGGTAGCTGAAGACTCCTTAGCCTCTTAAGTAGATTGAACTCTATTGTATGATATCATGTGTGCATTGGTTTCTTGTCTATTTATTTTAGGTGTTTGATTAACAAGTGAGGAGATGATCGTTGGAGCAAAAACACAAGGACATCATCAAACAAGGATAAGCGATACAAAAGGTAGGATCTTATCCATTCTCAATCTAAGGGAACTTATGTTAGATTGTCTTGTTTGTGGCTAGACCCTCTCCCCTAGGCTAGAGGGATTGTCTTTTTCCATAGAGATAATCTTCATACACCACAAATTGGTGACTCCGCTGGGGAGAATATCCCTTTCTTTGGATTGTTCTTCATCTCATGGTTTGTGACAACTTTTGTCGTACCACTGTTTCTCCTAGATTTTGTTTACTGGCCTGTCTACGTCTATTCTCCCCGTGAACTAAGATGATTAGGATGCTTTGTTTCCTAGGTTTGATTGATTTATTGGTTTGAAGTTTCATTACTTGATTTTTTTATTTTTTGGATGGTTCCTATGACCCTAGGGCATCTAGGTCAATTATTGTTCACTTGTTTGTTTACTCATTGTGTCAAGTTTCTGATTTGTTGCTTCATTTAATCCATCTTTCAGACACAACAACTTCATTGCTTCATTTAATCCATCTTTCAGACACAACAACTTCATTGCTTCATTTTCAATTGAATGAGTGAAAGAGTCTCTTTTTTTCTCTTATTTCGAGTGTCTCTTTTATCTTTCTAAGCATGTATTACATTGCTTGGTTTGTCGATTGAAACATTTATGTGTTTGGTTTGTTCAATTCAAGGAAGAAGTTGCTTTTAGTTTGATTTATCATGATTTGGATTTGATCAATGCTTGTTTTTTCGAAACTGTGAAAAAATTCATTAAAAATGCTCTATGTGAAAGATTCATTTTGAATTTTATGAAAAGAAGAACATCATTCTAGTTTACTTAAGCGAAAATATTGCATTAGTAACATTATTGAGAAGCTAGAATTGCATCATCATAGGCATAAGAAATGAAATGAAACTGATTTTGTTGTTAAGGGAAGATTAAGTGCATTTAGGACATGTATTAGTGAAAGATTTCATTATTTGATTGTTGCATTGATTGTGTGCTCTCTATCCCTCAATTAGTGTTAAATTTCATCAAAGAAATATTTCTTTTCTCATATAGCTGCATATTGGATTTTTTCAGATGACAGTGTTAGGGCCTTGAAATCGAAACCTAATTCAAGATCAACCATTAAAATTTATTGAATTAACCTAAGGAAGCATTGAAACTTAATGCTCACATTTAGTGGTCTAGGCTAGAGATGTGTTCTGGCATCTTTAAACCTAGCATTTGTCGTTAACCTTAGACAGTGCTAGTACGGACAGTGCTAGTACCGTCACATATGTAAAGGGAGACCCCTATAGGTTACAACCATTTATCCATAGGAATTCGAGTCTATTGCGTTGTAAACATGATACACCAAACACAACATTTAGAGAGATTGCATGCTCGTACTTTTCGGTTCATTGGGAGGTATTCTGCAGTTCATGGTTACCCAGCAATCCTTTATGCCTAGAGTACCTTGAGTAGTCATTTTCAATCTTTATTAACTCTTTAAATTTGAAAAGATCATTGAGAACTTGTCCTTTCAAGCTCATTAACTCCAAAAGAGACTAGAGTCACCTTTCGCTCTTTTCTTGACTCTTAAAATATGAAAAGGAAAATTTTTGTTTCAGTATCTTAAAATTAACTACCCATGAAATATTCTTGGTTAAAGCTATCTTCCTTAGTGATTCTTTAGGGTTGATTCCAATGGAAACATTTCTAGAGTCTACCAGTCAAGGATTTCCCTCGGATGTGAATCATGGTCCTCTTCATTCTTTTGGAAACTCTGGTGCTCCTTATATGGCAATCTTGTCCCTCCCTGGGTTAACCATTGGTTTACCTATCTGGTTCTTTTTGACCTCGGTAGTCCCGAGTGTCCCAACCCTACCCAGCCATCTCCTTCATTTGAGCCACATCACATTGATTCTAAGGTTGACCTCTCACCTTCTTCCCCTATTTCTTCACCTTCCTCTTCTACTTCGCCTAGTGAAAGTTTGAAATACAATAATCAGGAGGCTAAGAATAAGAAGAAGAAGACAGAAGAAGAAAAATTCAGATAAGCGAGAGGCCAACCGTGTAGCTATTACTCCAAATGCACTTCCCGTCAACAAACCTTTTGATCCTCCATGGAAATTTAGATTCCATTGCAAGATGTGTAAGGGTTACCATCTCCTTCGATACTTCCCTGGCATTCTCAAAGTCTTAGATGTGTGGTCTCAAGACTTGAATTGACCATCCCTGTCAACCTATGGAGATCATGTCGATGCTACAATTTCAGCTAATGATGGTAAGAAGAAGGGAAATATTAGATTCCCCTGTAGGTTATGTGAAGGGAAGCATCTTCTTCACCTTTGTCCTCTTATGGATAAAGCTTCCAAAATTTTGGAAAACCTTACATCTCCTCAAGGCCAACTCCTTGTTGGTTATCAGAGACTTTCTTTTGACCCTCTCCTAGTTGCTAAAGCGATTGGCTTAGATTTGTCTCTTTCCCATCATGCTCTTCCTAAGCATTACTCTCTTCTGTTTATTCCTGGCCAACCATTAGTCGGAAAGATTGGCGACATGGCATCACCTTCAATCGTTCACTCTATTTCTGAAGAGAGTGATGATCATATTGCTCATGTTCTTCTTATCTCCTCAGATTATCATGAATCGAAGAGTGACCCTCCCATCCTGATTGTTCAGGAGAGTCCTTCTCCTATTCCTGTAAAGCATGGGGGCAATCATATGATACCCCCAATAAGTAGTTTTGTTGTTTCTTTTGATTGGAGTCAATTCATTGTTTTCCACCTTCCATCTTATGTGCCTTTCTAGATCACAGTACAAGCCTATAATATGGTAGTACATGGCACTATATTAGATGAAGGCACGTCTATTAGCATCATGTCTTCTACTACTTGGAAAGCTTTGGGTTCCCCACAGCTTGTGCCTGTCACCCAGAATCTATTGGCTTTCAATGAATGAATCAGTCAACCCTTAGGCATCCTTTTGAAGTTCCCTATTACTTTGGGAGGAAAGACCGTCTATATAGATGTGATGGTAGTCCAAGATCCCTTAGATTTCAATCTTCTCCTTGAACGCAACTATGTTTATGTCACGGGATCTCTTGTTTCTTCGCTTTTCCATGTGCTTTGTTTTCCATACGAAGGGAGAATAGTGACTATTGATCAATTGTCATTCATTGGTCACCAAGTGCTTCCTATGCAACCATCATCCCCTATTGGTTCTTGTTTGCAAGCAGTACCCTCCCTGCCACACGGTCAATTATGTGGCTACTTGTTCTGTCTCCACATCTGTTGATGATCACACATATGGTATAATACATTATGTATTGGGGGTATTCGAACCCGATCTATAATTGTTACCAGTTGACATGTATTCCTCCCAAAGTGTGGTTCTCCCATCTAATGAGGACCTCTTGGGAGCCATTTTCTCGTATGGCTCATGAACAGGTGTTGGAGCATAGCTCCTTGTCTTGTATCAAGCTCATTAAAAAAAGAAAAATGGGGTTTGAGGATAGTTCCTATTCTTGTGTCAACCTCGTTAAAAAATGAAACAAAGTGATGGAGAAAAGTTCCTTGTCTTGTGTCAAGCTCCTTAAAAACAGAAACAAGGACCTTGGAGCAGAGTTCCTTGTCTTTTGTCAAGCTCCTTAAAAAATGAAACAAAGGATATGAGGATAGTTCTTTTACTATGTCAACCTCGTTAAAAAATGAAACAACTCCCTTTTCCAAATCAAGTCTTTGATTAAGATCTTGTAAAATCCCAGTCGAGTCTTTCCTGGATCTCAAAACATAACCTTCATTCCATCCACCTAGCTGAATGAAATGAAGCTTGGGGGGCATGTACCTCGAATTTAGTCATTATGTTGGGGGGCATGTACCTCGAATTGATTCATTATGTTGGGAGGCATGCAAACCTAACTCAAGCATAGTTTGTCTTTGTTTCAAGATTGTGTAAAAATGAAACCAAACTCAAGCATATTTTTTCGTTTCAAGCTTGTGTAAAAATGAACCTATGCCCAATTTATATCTCGTGATTTCCATTTTTATCAGTTAATTTCTACTAGATGAGCCTTAGTTATTTCATTCCATCGCCATCATCTCTTTCACCAATCATATGCTTTCACTTGGTTGTTTTTTTCCTTTCCAGAGGAACCGTAGCAATGAGTGGTTTTGCTAGCTAGCCTCTTGACCTTTCAGTGTTTTGAGCAATTCCCCCTTAACTAGAACCTGTTGCTACCCCTTATACCACTCGTTCCTCAAGGACAAGTCACCCTTAAGCTCTTTTCTGACTCGTAAAAAATTGAAAAGATTGCTGAGTATTTTTCCCCTTTTAGACTCGTTAAAGTAAATAAAAGCGAGGAGTCTGCTTTAAGCTCTTTTCTGACTCTCAAAACATGAAAAGATTGCCAAGCTCTTGTCGTTTTGACCTCATAAAAGGTTTCGAAACATCGTTTACCCAGTATACATTTACTCCTTTTTCAAGCTAGGATAAACTATTTATGAAAAAGGTACACCTTAGTCGAACATGGCTAGGAGGTTGTCTCGAGTCTTGTTTTCTACCTTTTTGAGCTCAAGGGACAACTTTACGAAAAGGGACCTTTTGGATTTTTCTTTTTCGTGTCTTTTTGAAACTCTCTAAAAATTAAAAAGATGTCAAGTTTCACCTTTGTCGAACTCGTTAAAAGTTTAAACAACATGGGACTTGTCATTATGACGAGACCGAGCTACTCCTTCCTAGGGCTCGTAAAAATTACTAGGATGGATCCATCCGAAGGATGGACTTATATTACAAGCATATGCTATCCCCATAAATATTGCGTAAAAATAACTGGGGTACTTGTTAGAAATGATGGGGGAAATTCGAAATATTTCGTCAGTTGTATTCTTCACTTGAGGCAGCATGTTGCTCTTGAACATTGACACTCATCTATTGTTCGTGTAGGGTTTTCGGACATCCTCACTCTGTCACTTGCCTCCCTGGGTTTTGGGTTATCCATTTTAAACCTCTCATATGATCTTTGCCACGTCACCATGAACTCTAATGCTATGATGTCAAATGTTGCCACAATCTGAAGTTGTGTCATCCACATGTTCAAGAGAAGTCTTCCTATCTGTACATTGTCTGATCATATGTCACCATCTTGGATTAATCTCATTCATTGTGTTTCCCATTTTGTGTCGATGATGAAGCATTGATTATGACCTTCCTTCGACAGATCACTTCCTATCGACTTCATCTCATTATCTAGGAAGTCGATCTAGAAACTCCCTTCCAGTACCTTAGAGCTTGCATGCCTCAATGGCAAGTTCTTCGCACTCAATGACAGGTTCTCATCATTGGCCTTCGATCGAATGATTTCACGAGTGTTCAACTTCGATTCATTACTCACACTCCGTGAATTGTGTTGTTAGTACCTTGAGATCCATTGTCATTATTGGTGGTTTCTCTCGTGCTTGTTAACTGTTCACATCATTGATCGGTAATCAAGCGACTTTCTAGCATGTTCGACTTCAACACATCTATTCACATGTTAGAATTTGTACTTTGGTCGAGTCGTGTTGGAACACAAGACCTTGGGCTCAGATTACAAAAGTCCAGGTTGTGAGGGGTAATTAATTCATGATTGTATACATGATTCTTTAGACGGATGGTTGCGACCATGTAGTGGGTCCCATTTTTTATCCCCTCAATCAAATGGTTGCCTCCATGCTGAGGATTCATGCACATGATCCTTTTCGTGATGGATAATTGTGCCTATACCATGGATTCATGTATTTTTATATGCCTCTTTGATTTATCAGGCATGACTATGAGTTCAGATATGTATATGTATGTTTGACTTACAAGTTTTCCAATGACGGTATCGGGTTCCTTGCATCTACTCATAAAGAATTTCACCCCTCACTGTTGTTCGGCCTTCATGCTTTAGGAGGACATCTGTTACACAACATTTTATTGTTGTCCTTGTACTCCCTGTTCCTTGATCTTGGAGAACCTCTATAGTAAACCCTGTGTACTTCCTGTTTGGTCAATTTAGTGTGTCCTAAATTGCTGCATTTAATTGTCAATTCGGGATTTGCAAGCTGACGAAGTGCAGCGCACTATATGTGCAAGATAACCTATTTCTTACTTTTGTCGTTTTTTATTTTTTATGTTTTGGGGGTTTTTATCTTGGTTGGTTTCCTAATATGAGATGGAAATTCTAAAAGACAAGTATGGATATAAATGTTCAAGGCAATGATGTCCTTTATAATGATTTCCCAAACTTCAAACTTCAAAAGGGTTTTAAAATATGCAATGACAAAATTAATTCTTAAAAGAAAATGAAAATGTGCCACTATACTAGTCAAACAAACAATGAACTATTGATCATGAAACCCATTACCCTTGCTGCTATCTAAATACAAAAGAAACTATGCTCAAATAAATCCAAGAATCACAAGCAACGTAAAGCTAAAATCAAATTACATCAACTCATATTCTGACCCCTCACCATTAGTCTCGCTATGGCTTTCGGAGGTAATCATAAACAACTTGAGCAATCTGATATCTAATTTGCAGAAAAATAAACTAATATCAAATTACACGCTCATAGTTCAATCCCTCACCATTAGTCTCGCTATGGCTTTCAGAGGTAACTGATAATGACATGAGTAATTTAATATCTAACTTGCAGAAAAATCAACCAATATCAAACTACACACTCATACTTCAATCCCTCACCATTAGTCTCGCTATGGCTTTAGGAGATAACTGATAATGATATGAGTAATTTAATATCTAATCTAACTAATAAAGAAAATGTACAAAACTGAAATAAATAAAACAGTGTTGGAATTAAAAACTAACAAAAATAAATCAGTAGAAGGACAAGATTGATTCCATGTCATTAGTCATTGTAAAACTATGTGCAAATGCCCGGGCTACCTACTGTAATCTGGAACAAAGACATTGATCAGTTAACAGCGTTATAAAAGCATGTAAAATTATGGACAGAAATAAAATGTGAATACCATAAGCAATGCAATATATACATGTGAATGATTATGGCATAAGGAACGTAAAGAAACAAAGCATGAAACTATACAACAATAAACAAAACCTCGGTGTGTACAGGGGCCCTCTGCACAACCACGGGCAGTCAGCTATCAACCACAAATTGAGCTTATAAACATAGTCTTCTCATGTATTCAAAATGCAGTCATAACACAGAAATAAAGTCACGGCACAGTGGGCTCGTTAACAGTCAAAATTATATTACAAAAGCTAGCTACTATGCGTGTGAGAATGCATCATTTATAACAGAGAATGACATAACTACTTTCCTACAATCTGCGTTGATAAGAGACACGTGAACAACCACGTACAGGAATCTAGCATTATGGCTGTTGTCGTGAAGATTAAATCTTTGGAGGGTGGCTGTTGGATTCGACTTATGGAGTAGTCCACAGGTGTTGATATGTCCCCTGAGATTTAGGAACGGCCATGCAAGTCTTCACGTGGTGAAAATAGAGTTATGTCGCCGTAGGACTCTTAGGTTCACCATCGCTTGACTATCTTTGACCACGACCTTCTTTAGTGAATTCGATTAAGTCAATAGGACTCGGTCCATTTCCACATCGTTTTCAACTTGCCCATGTGGCTCAATTTTCCTGAAGACACCTGCAATATAGACTTTAACAAAACAGCTGCGAAAAGTGACAAGATTCCGCAGCTCATAAGAAAAAATCTAGTTCAAACAGCAACACAAAGACATATTCAAGAAACCACTTTAAATTCTCTTTTATAGCTAATATGCAATGATACTGATGACTTAGGAGGTTCAGATGAATGGAAAGAAACTAGAAAAAGGTGTAGGAAAGATGCAATTTTGGGACTCAACATACCCCCACTGTGAAGGTGTTGTATGTCCTCATGCAACCAAAATTTCGACTATGCCCCCTTCAAATCATATGTTATGAAGCTTTTGCCAGTACATCCAGCCCTCTTCCTCTCTTTCTTGGTGCTGCTAACATCCTGGGCTTCTTCATCAAGCATCTAAATTTAAGATTGATCAGTGCTCTACTTATCTTCTTGCACTTTTTCTTCAATTTCTTGTTCTTTTTCTGCCAAAGCCCGAGATGTAGCATGGTATTATCATGGATGATATCGTCCAGTTTGCTCTGATCTTTTAGTGCTTCATTTTCATTTTTAAAATGTCTATTTAAAACCTCCAACTCAAAGACTTCTTGTTTCAACGATTGGACTAGAGCTTCTTATGCTGTGTGAGGTTGAGTGGATAAAGTGTTGGGACCCATGGCTGTTCTTTCTAAGGATTCTATGTAATCATATACCTCTTGTTGCTTTGAATCTATCTCAGGTGTTGTTTTCCTTGGGTTGTCCCCAAAATGTTGTGGAGGAGAATTGAGTTCAAAATCTGGCCGAAAAGGACTCATGTCAACATCTTGAGGACTAGTTTCAACGTTTGGCTAAGAATGAGGTGGAATACGGCTAGTTGGAGTTTGTTCAGGTGTTCCTCCACCCAAATTAATAAAATGGGGTCCTTTTGTTTGTGCTTTCCTCCACTTTCCTTTAAGCTTGGTGCTTCTTCTTACATGCTGTGGACTACTATCTTTTCCCTTCTGTTTTTCTTTTCCTTTCTTTTTGGCCATAGCTGACTGTTCCTGAAGGTGAACTAGTCTCTCAGACAATACTTGATGGTCTTCTTCTGAGGAGGGGGTTTGATGCACAACCTCAATGCTTCTTTTCTCTTTTGATTTTGTTAGCTTTTTACCCTCAGTCTTTTCCTTCCTCCTTTTAGGCAGCCTTTCTTTTCTACTAGTTCTTTCAACTGTGTTAGTAGGAGTGCTTTGAGTTTTATCACCTGTCCTCTTTCTTCTACTTCTTTTTAATGTACTTCCTTCAGGGTTTTCTTGGGGTTCTTCAAAGAAATTTCTAATTAAAAACTGCTCCCAGGTGTTCTTTTTCTCTTTTAATTGTTTTTCTATCAAGATTTTCATGAGACCATGGTGATACAAATGTGGTTCTACG
Organism: Pinus taeda; assembly: GCA_000404065.3. Classification (NCBI taxonomy): domain Eukaryota; kingdom Viridiplantae; phylum Streptophyta; class Pinopsida; order Pinales; family Pinaceae; genus Pinus; species Pinus taeda. The sequence continues at coordinate 93,284 of APFE031580622.1, forward strand.
TCCCCCAGATGCTTTTGGACGGTTACAGACATCTTTTTCAAATATGAGAAGTAGTGTGGGAATTATATCAAAGTGCTCAGAATAGATAGAGGAGGAGAATACATCTCCCAATACTTTCTGCATTTTTGCAGAGAGAATGGCATACAAAAGCAGTTCACCGCAAGGTATACACCTCGGCAAAATGGTGTTGCCGAAAGAAAGAATAGGACCATTCTTGACATGGTTAGAAGTATGCTGAAGGCAAAACACTTGCCTCATGAGTATTAGGCAGAAGTTGTCACTTGCGCAGTTTACATCTTGAATAGATGCCCAACTAAAGTTGTCATGAACAAAATACCAGAAGAAGCATGGAGTGGTCAAAAGCAGATAGTCACTCACATGAGAGTATTTGGTTGTGTAGCTTATGCACATGTACTGGATCAGCAAAGGAAAAAGCTTGATAGTAAGGTGGAGAAGTGTGTGTTTGTTTGCTATTGTGATGAGTCAAAAGCATACAAACTCTATAATCCATCCACTAAGAAATTGATAGTAAGCAGAGATGTGCAGTTCATTGAAGATGAAGCTTGGGATGGAAGCTTAGGAAAAACAGTGAATGTCAAGACAATTGTGTCTCATGAAGAAGAATAGGAAGGGACAGTAGTGAATAATCCTTCTTTGGTGGCTCATCCTCCACCACAACAAATTCAGCAAACCACACCACAAGCTGGAATTCGAACAACCTTAAGAAGTCAAGGAAGTGCTTCTTCAAGCACACCACAGGGATCAGAAATACCCTCAAGTTCGGATGAAACTTCCAGCACACCAAGAAGACCAAGATTCAGAAATTTGAATGAGATTTATGAACAAGGAGAGGTAAGTACCAATACCGGTCTGAATTCATTATTCGCTTTATATTGTCATGTTGATGACCCAGTTCATTTTGAGGATGTTGTAAATGAAGATAAATGGATTGAAGCAATGAATGAAGAAATTGGTGCAATTGAAAAGAGTAACACACGGGAGTTAGTGGACGTCCCTGAAGGCAAAGATGCCATTGGAGTTAAGTGGGTCTATAAGACCAAAAGCAATGCTGAAGGCAAGATTGACAGGCACAAAGCAAGACTTGTTGTGAAAGGCTACAAGCAGCAACAAGGAAAAGACTATGATGAAACCTTTGCACCAGTAGCAAGGATGGAAACAGTGAGGACAGTGTTGTCTATTGCAGCACAACACAAATGGAAGATTTATCA
>APFE031580628.1:0-16320 GCA_000404065.3 Pinus taeda
CCTCTAAAATTTGATGATGTAATCTAATATTATTTTATTATTTTGATATTATTTTATAATTTCCTTACGAGGCCCATTTTAGACCTCAAAACTCCCCTAATGATACCATCATTTCAGAGAGCACATTCAACCAATTGCTACCATGCAATTTTTGGAGTTTTTTTCATTTCAACTCTCTTCTTGGACTCATATATACCCCTTTGGATTAAGTGGGGCAATGTTGGAAACCTAATCTGCTAAGGGTTATGGTATGTATTATGAAAAATTATTGGAATCCAAGAGACTACTTGGAATATGAAAACCAAGGGTCATAAGACAATGTATTAATATGTAAATCTTTGTGAATAGAATGCATATCACATTTATCTTAATCTGGCCTAGATATAGAAGTCATTCCCTTAGTTGGAATAGTTCCAGTTGCAAGCACAATAAATATATATATATATCTATATCTATATATAGTAATATTATATATGTGTGTGTGTGTGTGTGTGTGTGTGTGTGGTGTGTGTGTGTGTGTGTGTGTGTGTGTTTTAAATGGTGTTTCTCCCTTTAGGGTTTTTACACCTCAACATATGTATCACCATTATAGCAATTCGAATGTCTACGTTTGTACTCACATCATATATTTACGGGATGTCTCAACAAAAAAAAATCCACGGGACTGTAGAGTTTGTCTGTTGATATGCACTATTACAACTAAATCTTGTGTATTTTCAACCTCATAATTTATATAGTTTACTCCTCCTACTCAAGGGCTTCTAGGCACATAATAGGTGACACCCTCACCAATCACATGGTTAGTTGGAGTTCAAAGGAGATATTTCTCAGTTATGTCCAATTGTGATTAGAAATTTTATTGGGTGGTTAGGGTAACCACCCCACGCCCTCATTCAATATGGTTTCCATTCGCAATTGTGCTTCCTGCCCTTGAAAATTTGCACATTTGATGGCGATAGATTTTACATACACACTTTTCTCAAGTACTTAGCCTTCAAATCTATGTGAACACCTACTCAACTTGGTCATTGTGTTGTTTTAAACTCATGGTGATTGAGCCAATGTAATGAATCTGTAACAAGTACACCCACTTAAAAATATTAATTTTGTACTAGGGCTTCAGCTTACTGAAAAATATCTACTAAAAGAAAAATGAACCATACTTTTTTTAACATCCCCGTATTTGATTTTTCATATTAATTATATCACGGTTTTGAATTACTTTCTCTTGTAATTACAAGTCAATTCTAGGCCCTTTGGAAAAACCTTGCAAAGTGCAAGCAACTATGATTTACTTTATTACTAAGGAACTCGCAAGGACTCAAAATTAATCTTATCCTCATTTCCTTGTCTACATATTACAAGACTTAAAAGAAGCAGAAGGGAGAAGGCCTAACTTGTACAAAACCTTCCTTATTATTAGTGTATGCATAATATAATTGATTAGCAATAGTATATTGGGGATTCAAACTCCAAGTCCATATTTACTTGCCTCCTTTGTTAGTTTTGTTCAAAGTTATTTTATTCAGGTCTACTATGACTAGTATTTATAACTCAATTAAACTTATTAGCTACTAGTTGTGAAACATCATTTCCTTTAAATATAATGTGACATTGGCTCCCATTTCTTGTAATTTTTAACTTGTGTTATGGAGGCCCCGTGTTCTGTTTCATTGTTTGGAACCAGAGTTGGTCAATGGTCGTTATTTTCTTGTGATAGTGTAACTTAAAACTGGTATAAATTATACTATCCAATTAGATAGTTCTTATGGGAGATCTAAACTCTTAATATGTTTTCCTTTTATTTTGTGTACACATATCTTCTGAATATTGTGACTTATTTGTTATTTTAATTTTTCTTTTTTATACATACCATTACAGGGCTAAACACATAGTCAAAAGCTTTCTTTATTTCTAATTCACTCGATCCAAAATCAAATTACAACTGTGATCACATAGACCAATCTTTCATAAAACACTCTTTGATTCATACTTCTAGACTCAATACTCGAATCGCCCCCCCCCGGATGAACCTTACCAATATTTTATAACCAAGATGGGGGACCAACATCCATGAAGGGCTAGATTCTCAATTGATGACTCTTAAAGTAAGTTTGTACAGACTTGATTCCAGTATGAGTGGAAAACTCATATTATCTCATCCCTTTTCCTTTCGGAAAGCCATCTGGCATATGGGGACCAAATCAAAAGGACTTAAAAGCCGACATGAAATCTATTACGACTATCATCTTTGTATTGATAGTTACATAGTAGTGATTCAAGATCACCAAAGCTATCATTATTTGTACTAAAAGTTACATAGTGGAGATTCAAGATCAGGCGAACCCACTAGAGCCTGTCTAATACCAATGTTGATTAGAAAGACAACACCATAATATGACATAATATTCGATTTGGGGATGGGTATAGTGCTGGTATTGAAATCTTTCAATCAGATAATTTGAAAAATACTACACTCATACATCTTTTTCAGATTCCCATATTTGTCAAGCATGACTATCAGGTGGCTCCAGGAAATTGATGTACTCAAAGGGATTTGATTCGGGATCCACTTGCTCATGGAAATCATTATAGCTAGGCTGGACACCATTGGCACTTGTAGTGATTGTCCTGGCTTTACAGTGGTTAATGATGAACCATCGGACATGACCACACCTTCTAACTCTGTGGAAGAAATGGAGGTCTTCAATATCAATAATATCTCTGACAGATTTGTACAAGATTCCTGATTGATGAGCCATGGGTTCACTGAATTCGTAGATCTTCAATAGATTGAGGGAATATGGCTTGATGGTAAGAACATATAAGTCGTAGATTTTCCACCTTTCAATGAACCAATCTAGAGTAGAATCCATGCTTTCCATCACTTCTACTGTCCATCCTTCACAGAGAAAAGAGAATTGGAAGGAATGAAATAAATTAGAAGAATAGTTTTGTAGATTCATACCTATGTAGAATGCTTCTTTCTATTGGTCTATACTAAAATCATCCCTGTTGAGATGATTATTGAATCTCCTGAAAGTAATGTGGCAGCTTTCGAGTAGATCTTCATCATCCTCGCTCCTTTCTAGTATATAAGTGATACCCCCAATATGAGCTAGATAGTCCAGGGCTTCAATGGCTTCACTGTTCGTTTCATCTTGCATCCTTTCATTCCAGAGATAAGGGATTCCCATTCTGTATCGGATTTCTTTGACAGGGAACCAATATTCATCATGAACTAGAAGAGGAATTTCTAATTCATAACTAATCCATCCTCTAGGAGTCTCTATCTATACAGAGTTTTCATCCCTTTTGATAAAATTGCAGGAGAGAGAGAGAGGATTGAATGGTCTGCCAAGAATTCACGACTCAACATATCTGCAAAACTGTTCTTGTCCCCTGGTACAAATTCAATTTCAAATCTGTATTGACTTAATTGCATCACCCATCTGACCATAGCAGCGTCCTCAAACTCACATTTTTGGATTGCATATTTCAAAGCTTGAAAATCAGTTTTTACCATGAATTTGGTATAAATAACAAAATATTTAAACTTAGCAATACCAAGACACATTGCTCTAAGTTCTTTTCAGACTAGCCCAGTTTAGCTGATTTTTAGCCCAAAGTCCTGAAGCATATTGGCAGACTTCAATCTCTCTTTTGTTGCTGGGGTTTTTCTGACACAAAACCGTGCTCCAGCCATTTTGGCTAGCATCTGTCATAATAATATTTTCCCATGCTTCATGTATGGGAGATAGATGCTGGATGTTTCTCACTCTATCTTTTATTCTTCTTATTGCCTAAGTGCAGTCGTCATTCCATGGGATTGGGTTTTTCTTAAGTCTTAGGTTCAAAAGATTTCTTTCTTTGGCACAATGTTTCAGAAAATTTGAGATGTAGTTCAAAATCCCAAGAAATCATTGGAGCTGAGTTTTTTCAAGGATCTTATCAAGAAAATGGTGCACAAAATTGAAGCTTCTCTGAATTACATTGTAAGAACCATACTGAATATTATAACCTAAAAAATTGATCTTGGTTCTGAATAGATTCATTTTGATTCAGATAAAACTATTCATTTTTCTTTAACCCTTTGTAGAAATATCTTCAAATGCTTGATATGCTCAGGAATGTTATCTGAATGAATCAACAGGTCATCAATATATTTTTTGAGGAAATCCTCCATACCTTCAAAAGATCCGTCCATGATTCTTTGAAAAGCAGAAGGTGCATTTATCAAGCCAAACGACATGATATTCCATTCGTAGTGTCCTTCTGGCACAGAGAAGGCAGTTTTCCATTTATCTGATTCTTTTATTCCTACTTGCCAAAATCCAGATTTAAGATTAAACTTTGAAAATACCTTAGATTTAGAAACCTAGGCAAGTATGGTGGAAGGCTTCGAGAGAGGATAAGCATCATAGTCAAGAATACTATTCAAAGGGTTATAGTTCACAACCAACCTTGGTTTACCTCTGGCTATTTCTGAATGCTTATTTACATAAAAGGCAAAATAGGCAATGGGACTTTTTCTTTTTCTGATAAGCCCTTTCTTCAAGAGATCTTTCATTTCTTCTTTGCATAATTTCATCTGTTCTGAGTTCATGGCAATTGCTTTTGATCTTCTTAACTTTCCACTGAAATCAGAATTGAGGGGAAGTTCAACTTCTTGTTTATTAACATGCCAGGTTGCATTTGGATCATCAAAAAAACATTCTTTGAATTTAGCAGTCATGTATGTTATTTCTCTGGCATAGTTCCCATTATCAAAATGTTCTTCAGTCTTTAGTACTTCTTTTTTTATTTCCATTTTTTCCAGTAGATTCTACATTCTTTCTATTCTCTTCAATCTGTTTGGAGAGTTAGCATTAATAAATGGAAAAAAGATTTCTTTATTATTTAAGTTGACAAAATATCCATACCTTTGACTGGACTTGACTAGCTTGGCTCCATGTTTTTCAAAATTTTGGAAAAATGGCGTTCCCAAGTACATGGCACAATCCATACCTGGAACTATTGGACATACAAGATTGACGCCAATTTCTTCAGTCAAGAATACATCAACTTCCACTTCTGACACAGTTGTAATGTCATTGCTGGCGGTTGTTACCATTGGGCATGCAGTCGGTCTTCTAAGATGTGTACTAACAACTGTATTATTAACAATGTTCAATCTTGATCCAATATCCATCAATACTTTCTAGTATTCATACTGCGTTCCAATTCTGACTTTCATCTTGATGCAATACATAACATCTCTGTTAAATATGTTGCATCCTAAACCTATTCTTTCCATTTCATCACCAGAATCATCCTCTGTGTTTCCTGTTGGATTTATCTGTTCAATAACTGGATTAGAATGAAGCGTCCAATTTTCTAATTTTCCTGACATAGGAGGATTCTGAGAGGTAGAGGCTTCTTGTGCATTCATGATTTTGACACTTAAATCCCTATGATTTCCAATGCATAGCCTCTTGTTTTCTTTTACTATTTTTTTGAGTTCTTTGATGGCTTGGTGTATACTAGGCAAGGTTTGAGGAAAATCATCACCAAAGTCTTCATTCTTAAATTGCATAGTTAGTGCTTCGACTGAAAATAGAGAACCAGGAGGAACATACCCTTTATTTGGAAGGTTCTTTGGATTGGAGGGTACTTGTTTCAAATGATTCATCAGTAAAGATTTGTACATTTCCTTTATATGTGGATCCATTGCTGCCATCATCTGTGTGAAATAATTCCTGCTTGTTTCTTCATAGTCTTCCTTCATCATTCTGACTGCATTGCATTGACAGATATCAGGATCACTGCACTCACAATATTTTCATTGTGTGCAATGTGGGTCTTTGCACAATTCTTCTTCAAAAGAGGAGGAATAGTCAGAATGAACGAAATTCAAATCATTTTCTGATTTAGAACTTGAAGTTAGAAATTCATCACAACTGCTAGGTAAATCAAAGAAATTGATTTTTCCTTTTTTTGTTTCTGTAAGGTAGCTTCTTCTTTGAAGTTTCTTTCTTCTTCTTAGGACAATGATTTGCACTATGTCCTTTTTCGTTACACTTGTAGCAGATTTTTTTTTTTCTTTGGAAAACATTTCAGTATGTTTGTATGGCTTCTTTTTGAAATGTTTCTCCTATGAGACTTGGGAATACTAGGAACTCTTTTTTGAATGCTTGTGCTTTCGCCTTCGCCCCTCAGAATTGCCAGGTCAACCGAGGTGCCATTACTTACAAAGCTGCTGACAGCCATGCGGCTTTTTAGGATTTGTAGAAGCATGGGTAATTTTCATTTGCGAACACGGTTCTACAATGACCGCTTTGACAGCGTGTCGGATGAATCCAAACTTATAGTCCCCAATCTTTCCAGGGAGTTTATTCACAATTGTAGAGGAAATCCAATGTGGAAGAGAAGAAACAAAGATTTCTTTCCACTTTGGTTCCAAAATGAGATCTGTAGACAGAGTATGGAGACGGTGAAGAAATTCATTGAAATACTCATCAAAATGTTGCATGTTATGCAATTTCATGGCTAACAGAGTAATAGGGGTAATATCATTGGTTATCTGTGGAAAACCAATATAATTAACGGTGATGCCATAAAGAAGTCTTCCTATCATATTATTAATAGGAAGGTGTGTAACTGGATCCATGTATGTACTACGATTTGAATTTTGAACAACTGATTGTTCCCATGATGGAAGTAAATTTGGTTCTTTCAAAGTTTCTGCTTTTAACCAAGAATCAAGAGTTCCTTCAAACCCACCAATGATATGCCTAGTAGCATTGACATGACCGATATCATTAGCAAGATATGTTCTATAGTAGACTAACATTGAGTGTAAAACAGACATTACCTTAGCTTCTGTACAGTTGTCTATGTTCCAAGAATATGTAGAATTGGTTGACCAATACTTATGATATTCTGACTTCATCAAATCCCTACGGTCGGTAGCAGGATTCTAGGTGCTCTGCCATTTTGATCGGGATGAAGTAACATTTACTTGAGTATCTTCATTAATACCAAATTGTTCTTTATTTTCAGTAGAAAAACTATTTATACATGCTTCAAGATCTTCTAACTCAGGAGTATAATCTATTTATGAATACCAGTATCAAAATCATCTTTTTCTTCCGAAGATTCACCATATAATAAGTATGAAAGACTACCCTTGGTAGGTTCTTCTGGTTCTTTCTGAATTTTCCTAAAGAAACTAGGATTAGAAAAAGGTGAATACTAGAAGTTAGAGCTTGCTGGAGGAAAGTTTATTGAACTGGGAGCTTTGATTAAACTTTCAACTGATGATGTAATAGAATAAGGAACTAACCTCTTTGGATCTGAAAATAGGGTGGAGGATTTATAACCCTCAGTGCTAGGCTTCTTTTTTAAAGAGTCCACTACTGAAGAAACAACCCAGACCTGTTTCTTGATGACATCAAGGCTATTGTTAACCTTAACAATTTCTTTTCCATGAGCAACAACTGCTTCATGAATCTTCTTTTCTGTTTGCATGGAGAGCTTATCAAGACTTTGTGAAATTGTCTGATCATTTTCGGTCAGAGTCTTAATACTTTCATTTAAACAAACAATGTTGTAATCCTGTTTTTGAAGAACTCTGTTAAGCATTGTTTTCATTTCTGAGGATGCAGTTTCTATTGAAGAAAATTCCTTTCTGAGAAATTTTTCTAAACTAGAAAATGCTAGGTTTGTCCAGTTTTTTGCTACTACTGCTTCTTTGGCAGACAAGGAAGAATCATCAAGATGTGAAGGAAGCAATTTGTACAATTTCCCATCTTGTTGTCTTATTACAAAGTTTTTCCATGGGGGAAACTCGGTTTCTGTTTCAAGAACTAAACCATCTAAGAGTTCCCACTTATGATTACTAGGACTGCCTATCCTAATCATATTTACATTAAACTATAAGCAAATATCTTTGACCAATTGTTCTCCTTCTATTCTGACTACTATCAAGGATTTTGGAATATTTGGCTTGGATAGCATAGTCTGTATTTTAGGTGGAAAGGCTGGAGCTTGTAAAGGAGAAGGGATAACCACACGATTTTCTTCTAATTTCTTCTCTATGAACTCTTCTGATTTCAAAATTTTCTTTTGCTTTGCTTCATTCCCAAACTGTTTAATCCGAGACCCTTCAACCTGGTTTATGGAAGGGTAATACCATTCATAGAATGATATCCACTGGTTCTGAGCTTGCATCCAAGCTTTCCAGGCAGTGTCATTCTGTTGATTGAATTCTTTTCTGTCTCTCTTTTATAGAAGAAGCAATTCTTGCATATAAAGATGTTCCTTCTCATGAGTATAGATATCCCAGTTGAACATCTTTTTCTTCCATGGGTCTTCTGGGTCATAGGGTCCTATTCCCTTGGATATTTTCATAAAAACAATGATTTCTGAGTTAGAGGGAATCTCAATTGATTTATGAATTTTATCAATCGGGTTTCTTCTGTAGGAAGGAGTAACAAAAATTTTAGTCAAACCAAGACCAGAGGTGGCATTTGGAGACACAGAATTTATTAGGAGCTCTTCATGGACATTAAATAATGAAACTTGTTTATAGCTCTGTTAAGAAGAATCAGATGGTGGTACGAATATTATCATATTTATTCGATGTTGATCAAGAGATTCTCCATGAGGAGCTAGAGGATACGAGGAAAACTGACAAAAAGTTTGTTAGCAGTGTGGATGGTCACAGACGAAACTGAAAATAGGGTTTTCTGTTTGCTGAGCAAAAAGTTTTTGAAGTGACTCATAGACTGCTTGGTCAATAACAATTTGTTGTGGAGGTTGTACAAGGTATAACTGGTGAGTTGGTATAGTTGTGGTAGTCAAAACAATAGTGGCGACCATCAGTCCACCACGCTGCACATCTAGCTGAACTCCAGGGAATCTTGTAACAACCTGGTCGTCTATTTCAGAAATGATAGATTGAGCTACATCAATAGGTTTATGGGTTGGTTTTTTCCAATTAGTCACCCATTCATCAGAAGGAGAAAGACTTATTTTAGAAACATATACTGGAGCAACATGGTTACAGGAAGAGTCATACTGAATGAGGATGACAGTGCCAGACTCTTTGTCAGGAGAATTCAGAACAACAGGTATAGTAGTATTATAAAACCTTACACAGGTTATATAATAAATGGACAATTTTTTTTCTTTGGACAAAAACCCTTCATATCCTTGAGTCTGCACACCTAAAGTGAGGCATTTTAGAATTTGGGGATCATCAAGTGCAACAGAGAAATCAGGGTATACATCATATTGTACTGGACCATCAGACAGACTGGTCTCAATTCCTCCTATTAAGGCTTGTGTAAAGGATGTCCATCGATTATCTAATAATGCAGAGAAAACAACTTTCCGTTGGCCTTTTCTGTGTAATGCATTAAGGCCTACTCTCACCATCCCCAGATGTACATACTGATAACCAGACTTAAGGGCAGCCTGGATATCACGGGGTTCTAGAAGGGGAAATGTCATCATAGCATTGAGATTTAATTCAGTCTTAATAGATCTTTCTTTGATTTTTATTTGACTGAGGGCTTTGAAATGAAACTGAGAAAATCCTTTATAAACATCAGAAGGGGAGACATCAAGTAGTTTCCATGCAACATGGGGATTAGGTTCTTCAATATTTAAACAAGCGGAATCCATTTCTCTATCCTTAGGCTTGCATAGATGTTCTAAACCTGATATTAATTGTTCTTCAGTTACTAATTCATCGAAATTCTGAGAACCAAAGTGACCTTTAGACATTGAGCTTGTAGAAGAATCCATAGATGTGAGAAACTGGAAAGAGATAAATACCGTTAAAACAACCAAATGTTATCAGGAAGTATTGCATCTTCTTCTTACTAGAAATATCGCGGCTTCCTCGCGTACCAAAGTACGAGTTCTAGTCCAACGTCTTCAACACCTTCAACACCACCACGGAAACATAGGCTACAAATGATTATGGTGATGAAACAAAAAGAATAGGTTTAGGATGCAACATATTTAACAAAGATGTTATGTATTGTGTCAAGATGAAAGTCTGAATTGAAACGCAGTATGAATACTGGAATGTATTGATGGATACTGGATCAGGATTAAATATTATTAATAATACAGTTGTCAGTACACATCTTAGAAGACCGACTGCATGCCCAAGGGTAATAGCTGCCAATGGTGACATTACAACTGTGTCAGAAGTGGAAGTTGATGTATTCTTGACTAAAGAAATTGGCGTCCATCTTGTATGTCTGATAGTTCCAGGTATGGATTGTGCCATGTACTTGGCAACACCATTTTTCCAAAATTTTGAAAAACATGGAGCCAAGCTAGACAAGTCCAGTCAAATATATGGATGTTTTGTCAGCTTAAATAATAAAGAAAACTTTTTTCCATTTATTAATGCTAAATCTCCAAATAGATTGAAGAGAATAGAAAGAATGGAGAATCTACTGGCAAAAGTGGAAATAAAAAAAGAAGTACTAAAGACTGAAGAACATTTTGATAATGGGAAGTACACCAGAGAAATAGCAGACATGACTGCTAAATTCAAAGAATGTTGTTCTGATGATCCAAATGCATTCTCGCATGTCAATAAACAAGAAGTTAAACTTCCCCTCAAATCTGATTTCAGTGGAAAGTTAAGAAGATCAAAATAAATTGCCATGAACTTAGAACAGATGAAATTATGAAAAGAAGAAATTAAAGATCTCTTGAAGAAAGGGCTGATCAGAAAAAGAAAAAGTCCCATTGCCTATTTTGGATTTTATGTAAATAAGCATTCAGAAATAGCCAGAGGTAAACCAAGGTTGGTTGTGAACTATAAGCCTTTGAATAGTATTCTTGACTATGATGCTTATCCTCTCCCGAAGCCTTCCACCATACTTTTCCAGATTTAAGAGCCCATCAACACTGGAATTCTTGGTATAGTTCCTGGAACTATTCCAAATTTAGCTAGAAGCTGAATTCTTATGCTAGAGGAAGTTCTCCCTATTTTTTTTGAAAAGGGACACCATTGAGGTCTCAACCTGCAACACTTTATGTAGTTCCTAAAACAATTCCAAATATGGTTAGAAGTTTAAGTCTTCTACCAGAATAATTACTCCCTAATGTTCTGAAAAAAGGGAGACCAATGAGGTCTCAACTTGTGGTGGTTTAAGGAAGGCCACCAACCAAAAGTCATGCTCATGGATAATTTATCTGAACTTGGCTACAAATCTGAATCTAGGTATGACTAACTATGGATCTAGGCTTAGGCAATAGGTTGCGGATGTGGCTTAGGTTCACTTGATGTATCTTTGAGGCTTTTAAATGAGTATTAATTCCCCCCTATTAGATATAAGGTGAGAAGATGAAGATATATCGATTTAAATTAATTTCAATATTTGAGAATGTACTTTGAAATATGACTGAAATATCTTCTTGGTTGTTGAAGCCCATTACCGAGAAGCATCCATCCAAGGTGAATCTTTGTTCTTGGATGTTTCTAAAGCATTTTTTTGAATTATGAGTATTTTTATGACAATGCTCATATGGGTGAAGATCAAAACAATGATCTTTTACATGGAAAAATCTATCACAGTGTTGGCATTTTACAATTTGTGGCTGTAGTGGAAGATGGGCAATAGGTGAATATGAACCATTATGAAGAAATCCAATACTATGAAACTGGATGGGCTTAGAGTAGTCTAGAATATGAAAGGATACATTCTTGTCACATCCAAGACTAGTTTTATTCCTGTTATTAACAACTTCTTCCGAAGGTCTAATGATATGCTTGGGAAGAGAAGATTGAGCTTTTTCATCTCTATGAAAAACTACTCCTGAAATGGGAACTTGGCGTGAATCAACCTCAATCTCACTGATCTTATTATTTTCTAGTAGTTGATGGGCATCTATCTCAAAGTCAAACAAAGAATTATTCTAAACAAAAACCAATTCAAAATGATGTCTATGCTTTTGTAACTCATCTTGTTGACGCGATGATTTGAGCTGCAGAAACTCATCTTTTATTGTACATGTTGTAGGCAGATTCTAATATAAACAAAACAAGATTTTCCAATTTTAATTGTATCATGAGCAATAGAGTATATGAGTGTTTTTATGAACTCTAATACTTCACCAATTCAAGCCATTTTCTAATTCAAGACAATTGGTTAATTCGAAATATGGAAGGGTGCTCAACCCAAATGATGTGCTTCTACTCCCAAAACTTCAAGTGTCAACCAAACTTGTTGAAGAGCTACTACCAACACCAAATTCAAGTGTAATTCTGGACTTGGATATCAAGAACAAAAGCAAGCTACTGCCCATGTTGAAACATGTAACTAGGTTCGGTATTCATAATCATCATTATCCTTATGTTTTTTATGTAAAAATAAAAAAGAATAAAAAGAGGATTTTTTATTTATTGTTTCATTAGTTAATCATATTCTTCATGCTTCTAGGATTTATCGAGCCAAAGTCCTATGTGGAATTTTTGTAAAGAAGAAGAGATTTTTTTTTTGAAATGTATTTTTGTGTTAATTAGCCTAAACATATCCAAGGCAACCCTCCAAGTTGAGAAGTAACCTCACTCAAAAGATTTCTTTTCACATTTTAGAACAACTATATATTGGCATATGTCCTCCACCAAAAGATAAATAAATTCAATGTTTTCTGCGATAAGCTATGAAGTAAGAAATTTAGATTCTGTGGTGAATTCATGGAATATCTATGGTAGAAAAATGAAAATTTTAGAGGTCTAGAATGCAAGTTATATATCTGAGCTATCTGTACCATACTTTTGAGGAAAATGTCAAATTTTCTATACTATTCTTCTACTATTGGTGGAATATGAGCTTTTGTGGTGGTTCTCTATGATGGAAAGTGAGCTCCTATGATGGATCCCTATGATGGAAAAGCACCTGCAATCCTATATCTGTGATGAAATACGAGTTTTGTGGTGACCTATGAAGGACTCTATGGATAGACTTATGGATAAAATTATGAATGATGTTATGAAGGTAGATGTTTTCTAGTGGAGGGTTGACTTGGCATCTTGGAGGTTGGAATTTTGTATTGGATCTTGGATTTCTCACTTTGATATGATTCTATAGGTATAGAAGTTGGTTGGGTTTTCCCCCTTACAAGGTTTTTCCCTAGATTGGAGCCTATATTTTGTGGTCATTGTCTTTTGTGATCTTCATGTTTCATATTTTGGTAATCGGTTAATGAAAGAAGGAAAACATAATAATAAAGAAGCCAAAAAATTCACAAGTAATTATCATGCAAAGAGAAATAAACCCTAATTTCTTAATGACATTGATTTGTCAACATGGTATCAGAGCTAAGGTTTGAAGAAGGAGGCATGAAGATCACATTTTGTTGGTATTTGAAGAAATTCTGAAGCATACAAGAAGGTCTAAAACCTATATTAAGAGTTCAATCCAACATACATTTTCTATCTAGAATACAGGACAAAGAAAAAGGTATGATCAATTTTATATTAACTTATGACATCTGATTATATCAATGATCAAATTTATTATTACTAGAAAAGTATCTTGAAGTCATCTCTTTGTAGTGTGAGTATTTGTAGCATCATTTCTATAATTTTGATGCTATAATAACCCTAGTCAACATATCCAAACCTAAGCAGATAGTTATAACAAATATTGGAGTAAATTTTTTCTAATCATCTCATAGAAGAATTACATTATAATCAAGGCTTCTAAGCTTCAGTTGCATATTCTATTCTAAGATACATATTTCCTTGCAACAAAAGCTACTCTGTCTCCTAAAATGTGGACCTATGACATCGAATATCATTACTTACTATGACAAGCATGCCCCTATTATTGTGATCTACAAATTCTAATGTTCAATTCACGTTCTCTGAAATTTAGTGACTCTGAAGACAACAATTTTGTTTGGTGGCTACAACAATCAAATATGTCTGAGATTTATATCGATGATTTGAATTATAGATTCAAAACCATAAACAAAAGACAAGTTTGAAATTTGAAATTCCAAATCCGTGAAAATAAATATGCACCTAATCTAATAGTGTGGTGGATGAGGTGGAAGAAGATCGAAGATATAAGTGAAATTCTAAAACTACTCATCAATGCAATGAAATCCAAACTCCAAAGCATCTGAATTATTGAAAGTTGAGAATTTTGAAGCAATTCAGCCCACACCCTACATGGAAAAATAAGAAGGCATTAATTTCACAAGAAGTTTTCCTTGAAGCAATAATAAAAGATCTATCTAAAATTGTAAGGAAGCTCAACTCGGCATTTGGATAACTATAAATATCTTGAAAATCAATAAAAGTATATGGCACTATATAATTATATACCTAAGGGCCGATGGATAGAAGTGTGAATAATCTGTAAGGTAAGTACAATAGAAACATTTTTTTCATGACATCCAGGACAACATATATGAGTTTGTTATGAAACCATTATTATCACAATAAACAATATATCTAGATGAAAGAATTATGAAAACATGGTTCACATCCTAGATTGAAAAATCAAAATGTTGAAGTTCTATGAATTACGATTTGAAGAATATCCTTGTAACATCAACAATCATGCTATACATAATAGAAGAATGGGAGACATCAATGAAATTGACTTGAAGTTTGAAATAAATGATTGAAAGGACTAAAGCAAAGTTCCAAGTAACCAATCTAAAGGATTTTACTTTATATACAAAGAAAAAATGTTTTGGGACATGTACTAAGGTTACCGTGTCATGACATATAACTTGTGAAAGAGAAAGAAAAACTACGTAATTCATCTAAAGACTGAGATTTTGTAAAATGTGGAAAAACTATATTTGGAGATTGATGAAGCTCATCTCTATTATATGAACATGAGTAGTTGTCTTGTTTCTTGGATGAAGAGTAATAAATGTCAACTCAAGGAACAAGACAAGATCTCTATAAAGAAGGACATATAAAATCAAAGAGGTATGCCTTATTTTTGTGCATTCCATGACCTATGTCTATTGCTTATATAGTTAATTTCTTTAGTTCATGGTGATGATAAAAAATAGGGTCTGCATAAATACATATTATAATGATTGATGTTTTGTTAGCACATCAAGTATTTAATTGCATATGAATACTAGCTCTTATGAATGAAAGGTATGCCTTTATGGTTTTTCAAAATGTTAGTAGAATTTGAAATACATGAATGACAAGCCTTGATAATTGTATGTTGAGAAATGGAAACAAGAAATTCCAAATTAAATTTGTCCTTGAATTTAAACTGAGAATTAAAATAGAATTCTATTTCTATAGAAACTTGTAAATAGTTAATTAATTTTAATTGGCTTAATTAGCTTATGAATTTAGAGTTGGAAGTATTTTGGAAGTCATGTATATGTTCTCCCTAAATTTTAGGGGTACAAGATGAGTTTAGTTGAGTTGTAATTAGAATAACTCATTATTGAGTTATAGACAGTTAAACTAGTTTTAACTGTCTGGTGAACTGGTAGAGGATTAGCAGTCAGTTAGTGCACTGGTTCATCCACAGGAGTTACTCTAGATAACTAAAGATTCACTCATATAAAACTCATGCATGTTACTTCTAAGAAAGACCCAGTTGAGACTAGAGTGCAGGGGCAATGTACTATCAGTTGTATGATTTACTGGAGTGTACAGATCATGCATGCAATCAAGAAGAGGGCCTAGATTGGATTGCATAGTTTTGGAAGCACTAAATTCCCAATTAATATGGGATATTCAGCCTAGGAATTGCACAAGGAAATAGGGGATCAACATGTAGCATAAATTGGCTAAGTGTTGGTCAGTGCAGGTTTGTGAGGTAGAGAGTTGATCATACTTGTGCGGAATTGTTCTTGTGAGAACAAGTTTTGTACTATCACTTAGATTTCTGATTATTGAAATAGATATTCGGGGTTTCGAGCAATGGCCTTCCCCAGAGAAACATTTGCTTTATGTGTCTTTAATTATCTTCCTCTTTCTAATTATTGTTTTCATCGATTCTTGGTTTCCGTTGTTTAAAAAGTAGAGTAGATTCTTGTCTTGTTTTTTAGTACATTACATGAGTTTTGGATCTATAGGAAAATCTACATGGTATTGGAGCTAAAGAAAATATATTAGAGGATATTTTTAAGTTTTGAGTTTTGGGTTTCAGGTGAAATTCAAATTTGCAATACATGCTTTAGGATTGGCAGATGACATTCTACAGTTTGCAGCTCAAGTATGCCTTAGAAGGCAGCTTGAATTATATAGCCTAGAAAGACAGAATGGAGGCTATGCTGGAGGATAATTGCTTGAAGGAATTCATTGATTAAGGA
>APFE031580631.1:0-10782 GCA_000404065.3 Pinus taeda
TTAAGGAATGGAAAATCCCCACAACCATAAAGCATCTTCGAGGATTTCTCAGGTTGACAGGGTATTATCGCAAGTTTGATAAGAGTTACAGGAGAATAACAACAACTGTAACATAATTACCGAAGAAAGATGCATTTTATTGGACTCTAGAAGCAATGAAGGCCTTTGAACATCTTAAAGAGGCAATGTGCCAAGCACCGGTCTTAGCTATGCCAGACTTCACAAAAACTTTTATTGTGGAATGTGGTGCCTTAGGAAATGGAATTGGTGTTATTTTAATGCAAGAAGGAAGACCCATTGATTTTGAAAGTCGTCCAATAAAAGGAAAGTATTTACACAAACATATTTATGAGAAGGAAATGTTGGCAATACTACATGCACTAAAGCAATGGCGACCTTACATAATGGAAAGACACTTCAAGGTAAAATAATATCATGATATTCTTAAATAGTTTTTGGAACAAATATTATCTTTATAAGAGTAGAAAAAATAGGTGACAAAGATGTTGGGTTATGACTTTGAAATCACCTACAACAAAGGGAAGAAAAATGTTGATGCAGATGCACTCTCAAGAAAATATGAGGATGTGGAAGCATTAATTTGTGCCATTTCTATTATCCAACCTAAGTGAATAACCGAAGAAAGGGATGAATGGAATAATGATGAAGAGGTGTGGTCACTTATTCAAAAGTTGCAACAAGATACCAATACATCTGATACATTTAGCTGGAAAAATGATTCATTATGGTACAAAGATATCTTATATATTTGTAAGAATTCCCAACTCAAGAAAAATATTATTTTAGAATTGCACACCTCTCCCTTAGGAGGGCACTCAGGATTTTAAAAACTTACCAGAGGGTCAAGAAGGATTTTTTTTTTTGGATGGCCGTAAATATGATATTCATAAGTTTGTGGAATAATTTTTAGTTTTCCAAAAAAATAAAGTTGAGACAATTAAGACCCCGGGTCTATTACAACCTTTATCCATTCCAAGTCAACATTGGGAGGAGGTCTCAATGGATTTTATCATAGGTTTACCCAAGTCTGAAGGAAAGAGTGTCATCGTGGCAGCAGTTGATAGAATTACCAAGTATGCACACTTTTGTGCATTATCTCATCCTTTTAAATCCAATATAGTTGCTGCTGCATTTATGGAAATAATTCAAATGCATCATGGATACCAAAAGATTATAGTAATTGACAAAGATCCATTTTCATTGGAAATTTTTGGATGGAATTATTTTCTTGTCTTGGTACTCAATTAGCTCATAGCTCATCTTATCATCCTCAATCGGATGGGAAAACTGAGGTAGTGGACAAACATTTGGAAAGATATCTTCATTGCTTTGTATCTGATAAACAAACACAATGGTTCAAGTGGTTACCTCTAGCTAAATGGTGGTATAACACTTCCTTCCATACTACAACAAAAATGACCCCATCTATGGCCCTTTATGGATATAATCCACCATCCATCACATCATATTTAAAACAAAACTCTAAGTTTCAAGCAGTGGAAGATCACATCGAGCATCAACAATAAGTTCTCCAACTCTTAAAGGATAACTCGAATATGGCGAAAAATCGAATGAAACAATAGGTATATCAACATCATAGTGAAAGAAGTTTTCATGTAGATGACTAGGTATTTTTATGTCTACAACCATACAAACAAATGTCTCTCAAGCAAGTTATGAAGGATAATAAGTTATCACCCAAGTAATATGGTTCTTACGAGGTGTTGCAAAGTATTGATACTATGGCATACAAATTGGAGTTGCCTGCATCTTCCCGAGTACACTCATTTTTCCATGTTTCATGCTTAATGAAGCTTATCAGTGACAAGCTTCTAGTTCAAACAATGTTTCCAGAACTTGACGAAGAAGGAAAAGTCATATTTGAACCTGAAGCAGCCATGGAAACAATAAATTGACATCTATGGAATCGATTAATTTTAGAGTATCTCATTATGTGGAAGAACTTACCTGTTGAAGATTACACATGGGAGGATGATAATTTTATATAGAAGCATCCATAACTACTCAAGCATTGAGGACAACACTTTTTTGAAAGAGAGGGGCATGTTAGGTCCCTATAATACAAGTGTAGCCCCCTTATTGTTATTGTTAGTGTATCCCCTTTATTATTATTGTAATGCCCATGCAGCCCCCATATTGTTGTTGTGGTGCCCCATAGGAGCCCACAATTGTTATTTTTGTGCCCTTACATTATTATTTTTATGTAGGCTCTAATTATATTGTGTCCCCTTAGACTCCTATATAAACAAAGGAGGTCTTGTAAATTGTATCATCCAAGAATTGTTCATTTATGTAATGTAGAGGAGGTTTCCCCCTCAAAGAGGATACTTTTTAAGTCATTGATCTATCTTTTTGTGAGATAGCTACATAACATTTTTTAAAGTTGTTGTTAATTATCTTACATATGATAAAGAGTTTCATGCATTGGTACAAAGTGTTAAAAAGTGGAAGCTTTACTTAATTGGAAAGAAATAATAATCCACAAGGATCATCAACCATTATAGTACATGTAACCACTAACAAAGCTACAAAAATCAAGACATCAAATATAATAATTTCATTTGGTCAAAAAATATAAGAAGGTGTAATTATCAAAATGGTTAACATGCTATCTAGACCTCCTATCAATGCATCTATCATCTTATATAATGATTCATTAGCACTTTATAGTTATGTTAAGAAGTATGTTAGGGATGATGAATTCAAAGATATATATGAGAGGTTAACTCATGGTTAACAAGTGGAGAATTATAATTTTCAAGGCAAGTTACTCTATCACGCTAACAAACTATGTGTTCCATAAGATGAAATAATTCATGTAATGAAAGAAGCTCATACTTTCGTATTTCAGCACATTTTGGGGTAGGAAAAACAATAGCTCATTTACAAATATTTTGTGATTGGACTTGAGCAAGAGAGATTGTAATCAAATATGTAAAAGGGTGTGTATTTTGTGCCACAAGTAAACCCACTAATAGAAAATTAGGTCTGTATACAACTATTCTAGTTCCTTCTCATCCATGGGAGAGCATCTCTATGGATTTTGTAAGGGGTTTTCGTATGTCTAAAAGAGGTCATGATTACTTGTATGTAGTTGTTGATATGTTTAGTAAAATGGGTATTTTTATGCCTTTTTAAAAGCAAGTGACAACTAAATATTAGAGGAAATTTCAGCCTAAAAGTGGTCTTCTAAGGAAAAATAATAAAATAGTAGTTAAACTAATAAAATAAGAGTTATGAATTTTGGAGGGAAAAGAAGAATTTTTTTTTTTTTAATTGTATTTTTGGCTTATCTCCTTATAAGTTTACTCAAATTTCAAGTTTATAGACTTATTGGATGCAAAATTAAATTCCACATCCAACAAGTACCCATTATTCATACTTTTGTGAAGACCCACACTGATAAAAAATGAAGGTTCATTAAAAAAGAACACACTTTTTTAATGTCTCTTTAATTTTTATCAATGTGAGTCTTCTCAAAATTATGCATAATGGGTACTCATTGGATGTAGAATTTAATTCCGCATCCAATGAGTGTCTAGAATTTAAATTTGAGTAAACATATAGGGATATAAGCCAAAAATACAATTAAAAAAAGTAGTTTTTCTTCTTTTCTCTGCAAAATATTTACATGTATCTCTTCTTAAATTTAAATGATTTTGATTGGGTTACATATTATGGCATGGAAATTACATGAAAATTTCATTGGCACTTTTAAGCTAAAATTTCCTATGATGTAGACTACACATTTATTCTTCTAGCATTTTTAGGTTCACTTTGGATTGCCCACTTCCATTATTTTAGATCAAGATTCCCACAATTTGGGAATTTTGGTCGAGTTTGTGGAGATTGATAGACACAAAGAAGAATAGTGGTACTTCTTTTCATCTGCAGACTAAAGATAAAAAAATGTATTTAAGAGGATCAAGGTACATTTGGTCTAAGGATATTGTAGTAAGCATCCTAACCTTTGGGATGAACAATTACACTATGTGCAACATGCCTACAACCAAACCTTTCATTCTTCTGCATAGATCTCTCCATTCGAACATTGTTTTGGGTACCTTACAAAGTCTCCATTGAATTTCATTTTTGGGAAATATGTTGATTATGATGAGCGTAGAGATGAAAACAATGCCTGAAAGTTCATTCAAAATATCTAAATGGTCCATAAGAGAGTACAAAAATAGTTGGAGAAGAGACAAGCCCAATACAAGCCTAGGCATAATAAACATAACATGTAACATCACATCCAATTTGGCGATTGTATTTGGTTGAATATCAACAAAGACAGGTTAAAAGGGGAAGGTAAAAAGAGCAAACCAATTTGATATGGACCATTTACTATTTTTGAGAAGAATGACACTAATTATTATTGCTTAGATCTACCACATTGCATGCAAATGTATTTAATTGTAAATTTGGTGAACTTGAAACTATATGAGCCTCCAATGATCATAGATCAAGATGAGAGTATTTAAGTTCCCTCCATCAATTTCTCTTGAGTATTTGAACTAGTTGTAAGAAGATGCCATTCTAGACAGGAAGATGAGGACTTCATGATGAGGTAATGCGGAGTATCTTCGAGTGGGCCTTAATGGAATGCATCCAAGGAAAACACAATGAATCGAGATACGAAAAGTCAGGGATCAATACTCTCACCTATTTATTGAGTAATTCAACTTTTGGTGTTCCAAAAGCTTCCTAATGGGGATAATTGATTTGGGAGGATCTAAGAGGCCTCAAAATTTAGTAGTCACAAATCAATATTAAATTATCGCCATGATGAGAGTTTGACGAGAGATTCCCAACACAACTTGAACAATCTCAAATGAACTTTGTATGAGACATTTGTCACATTTTCAACTTTTGTAAAAATAGGCAAAAGGAAGGACAAAGGTGACATGTGGTAGCTCCAGAGGGTGACATGTGGTAGGTTGTACAAAGGACACTTGGGAGACTCAAAAGAAGACACATAAAAAGAGGCTAACATGGCAGGTGACATGGAAACAATGGGAGAGGAAATGTGGTAAAGTAAATGATGTGGAATTTATGTGGAAACTAACTTAGTAGGTGATTATGAAACTAACAAAGTCTTGGGCGCTAACTATGTGACATATGGAACAATTAACTGGTGCCAAATGGTAACCTAGGCTAGAAAAAAATGATCCTTCCATCTGCATAAGAGTCAAGCAAGTGGTTTTAACTTGCAACCTCATCGACAAAAATCCAACTACTCATTGTTGCACCAACCGTTGATGCTTACTATGTATAAGTGGAAATTTATATTTGAATTTATTGTAACCTACAACAAGCTTAAAATAGTCTTGGAGGCTTTTGAACCCGTGACATCTAACATGAAATAAAAGTATTAACCATAATGTCAATTGTGGTTCATATAAAACATATCAACAAACGTTTATTTTTTAAAATTGTTACAACTACTTTCTAAATGGGAAAGGTCTGCTAGCTTGACCCTGTGACCTCCCCATAATGAATGGACCTATGAATACACCATGTGACAAATATTGTAATTAGATCGGCCATAACTATTAATAAATTTTATGTGCTTGGAATAAAGAAATGATGGCAACAACCTGTGGGTTTGACTCCAGGTTTGTTGGCCCCATCGTTTTATAATTGGCCTAACTAGCCATTGCACCACAACTAGTTTTGTTGTATAGAGGTCCAAACCCCTAGCTTTTAAGGCACTAGTTCAAACTGTACATATTATAAAAATCAATCTTTTGACAAAGGTTCTTAGGTTCAATAGCAATTGCAGAGCAGAGAAATAGTATTTGAGATTGAGGATTTGATGTAAATTTGTCATTTTGTGTTGCAATTGAAGAGGCTAATCCATTGGAAGCAAAACCAAAGATGTATCTCACACTGGGTGAACTCTATTATCAATCTCATTATGTTATTCTTATTTCTTTGTAGTTATTTCTTTTTGTTCGTAATCCTTTTTTATCAAGTTTGGTATTCCACATTTTGTTTAATGAAGATAAACCATTAGCTCATAAATGAAAGATCTAGATCATAAAGCGAATTTCATTTTCTTGTAGAATTGTGGTACAATACCACTTATCATGTTGCTAGCAAAATGACATCATATAAAGTTTTTTATGGTCAAGAACCTCATATGAATTTGTCTATGCCCAGCAAATTCTAAGAAATGGCCTCATATTTACTTAGCACATCCAAGATTCAAGAAGCATATAACACACTTCATACCAAAGAATCCATTTGGTGTAAGGAATGGGGTGTAATTTTTTTTTCTTTCTTCTTCCTGTTGCGACTGACTTTGGTTGGCACTCTTTGCCACCATTGGAATCAATCCTAGTGGTTTCTCAGAGTCACCGAGCGACCACCAAATAAGTGTATAGGCATCCATTCTTTTAATCCCTTTGTGGGTTGAGTTCCCTTTTCGACTGGTGCAACGCTAATGGTCTTGTTTCTATTTGAAACAACCAAAGGCCATGTGTTAAGCCCCAACCTTCTAGCCTCTCTTTACTTCCCTACGCCCTTGGTATGCTTCTACATGAAGTGAATGTTTAGTATCAATCCTCGTGCAAACATTACCATCCAAATCCAAACGCATAAACACACAAACCACTCAAAGCATTGAAACACAGATGTACAAACCATTCAAAACAAACACCATATACTAAATGAAAGAAAATAATGATATGATCATGCCAAACAAAAAATTTTTAATGTAAATTTTAAAATTTATCTCAAATATATACATAATAATAATAATCTAAAATTTTAGCATTGTTACTCTCAAATGGTCTGTCATATGTAAAAAGATCAAATCCCAAAAAAACAAACTTTACATATGAGAGATTTGATCTTACGAGCATATACAAATCCAATATTAAATAAATCTAATATGCTAATAATTTGACAACTACCAATCAAATATACTAACTCCACCAAGGACATTTCATGCCATGTCAATATAATATGGGGTAAAATCTCAACATAATATCTAATAGTTCGTACAAAATCGAAATCGCAGGGCTGGCCTATAATGAAGCGCGTTTCGAGCAATGGACCACATGTTGTGGCCATAAACTGTGTGGGGTTCATTGTTGACCATCTATGTAAATTCCACGTGGTGGATGCTTCGTGTGGGTTTCATATTGGATGCCATGCGGAGGATGCTTTCCCTAAAGTAGAGGCGCACATGATGGATTTTTCTTTTGAACTGATTTTTTTGAAGTGAATCATAATGAGTTATTCTGGGTGTGAACATACGTAGTTAGTCGTTTTCGAGTGAACACAATGCTTTCTCATTTGGGGTGGTCCATTTAGAATTCGTGAGGGGACAAATGGATTGATTTTCAAACCATCGTTTTCCGAATTTTTAAATATGCAATAAGAAAGAAGACGCGAGAAAGACAGAAAATGAGCATTAACGACGACAACAAATAATACGGTTGTATTAGTGGCGGTGCACCCTACTCCTTTGCGGGCCCTACGCGGTGGCCACGGACTGACTTGTGGCAGAATACTCTGTAGGACCCCACATTATCAACAACATTGTAGGACCCCACATTCACGCAATTGGCAATCTTCTAATTTTAGTGGGTCATTTCCTGTCCTTTCATCCCAGACATAGATGATAATTTCAATTGGCATGGAAACTTAGGTAAAGTATGACACCTAATAGTTGTACAGTATGGCCCACTAACATGAGATTCGGTGGAAGATTGACAATATTTTTTTGATTAAATATTTATAGTGGTAGGGACCACCTTTTGTTGACACCTTCCAAAATCACCACTGCAGTCAAAATTTTGGCATGAATGATGTGGAAGATGGAAGCAAGCATCAAATTGGTGGTGTCTTTATAAAGTTTGCGGTTTCATTTTCTTTATCCAAAAGAATTTGAGTGCCAATATATATTGTACATTTGCCTATAATTATGCTAAGTTTGTGGACGATATTGACAAACATGAAATGACGGTGGGAAAAGGGGAGTCCCTTCATGTTAAAGTTGAACCTTTCCTAGCTTGGGTTATAGAGATAATTTATAAATGTATTTTAAAAAATTTGAACTCATATTTTTAATTTAAAAAGATATTTGAACTATATTAATTTAAAAAAGATGGTTCACTGTTCATGACTTAGTTTTAAATATATTTATAATAATTAATTTAGTTTTATTAAATTTTGTTTATGTGTAAGTTGTAATTTATATATGAATTTCAAATCGTGTGCAATAACAAAAAGCTTTATTACCTGTGGAAATGTTAAGCCTAGACATATCTCATCATACATATTTATATTTTTACAACGCGTCTCTATTAAAAATGATTTATAATTTCTTAGCATATTTTTAAACTTTGAATTAGTGTAATAGGTAAGGTGAGTTTAAATTGACAGATGTTGTTGGTGCAACATAAGATTGGTTTTAGGAGTAAGAATTGTCTCAAAATGTGAAACGAAAGAAGATAGTTGATGTTGAAGAAGATAGTTACAAGTTGCAACCATGTACTACAAAAGGTTGTAGTGGCCATAATGTAATATTTCCTTGGAAGGAAAAATCAAAAAATTGAAATTCATGTTTGGAAGCACAATAAAATGGGAATATGGGCCAACCTTTAAAGTCATCTTAAAGGAGAGGTGATAATCATTCATTTCAAACTTACATGCTTTCATTTTTTGAAATGATAATTGTGATTATTATTTGGTATGATTAGAATATTCATGTTTTCCATTATATTCACTATCATGAGATTAATAATCTTAGCAATGAAATGTAAAAGAGGGTTCATCCACAATATTCACGTTAATCATCCCACATGCCTCTACTCATTTTTTAGATTCATATTTCTTTATGATCACTTATGCTTGTTGTTTAAGCACATGGATCTTCCTTTCAAAATCAACTAAACATAAACACCATCGAATCTTTCGAATATACTTCAATCAATAAGCTACCAAAGTTGTATAGAGAAAATTCCAATAAGTTATGTTTTAAACTCTTGAACTATGACTTCTTGCTATGCCCAAATGTTAGTCAAATTCCCTCATGCTATAATATCTCACAATATTTATGTGATTCCAAAATTGAGCAATTCATGGTATGTTTATATTCAATCTTCCACTATTTCCCAAATATTAGACCTTCAATTACCAATATTTAGAAGCCCTTGTTATGAGTACACATTTGCATTGTTTTTTCAACCAATAAAGTTTGTAAATAACTATTTTAACACTTTTAATTAATACATTTATATTGATAGTGACCAAAGAATTAAATAGAAAGTTCTATAACCACAAGTTTAGGGTTTTGATAAAATTTGGGTATTCAAAGAATATTTGAAATGGGGATATGTAGTGGGGTCGAGATTGCAAGGAAGGGTAGAGGAAGGTTAAGTTTTGTTGTCTTTGGAATATATTAGGAGCATTGACAATGTTGTCTCCCTGTACTAGGGAAGTTATTTGTAAACTTTTGGTTATCATGCAACTAAGATTTGTAAGCTATAATTTGGGATTGATTTGTTTTTTCCCCTAAACCTGGCCCTCCAAACTTTATTTTCATGAGCTTTGAATTAGCTATATTCACACAATATTTATGTTACTCGCCATGCTTTCTCATTATTGTATTTCTTAATTAAAAGTGATGATTATGATGGGTTTCCTAGTTCATTATTTTGTAGTTTTCATCTTCTATGAGATCAAAGATACTAGTAACTTGCATGATTTATGAGATTAAATATATTAGTATTTCCTTGAAGCAAGCTCTATTTATATGAAATATATGAGGCTACTATATGGACCATAGTATTTTTTACTTCAACCATCCATCATTTTAAATACTAATTTCCAAAATATTCCCTTCAAGTCACAAACTCTAGGATTTGTCATAAATGAAAAGGATCTTATCCACCATGATTCTAATATAACGTTCCTTTTTCTAATCCCCAAGTTTTTCAATGTAATTAAAGGATGATAATGTTGGAGAGCCAACATGGATATATTTCCAAGATTGCCTATCGTAAATAATTTGATTTAATTATAAACTACTAAAGTTGAAGAAGAAGGAGAATTTTATATGAATCCTAATGTATGGAAGGATTGACTAATTAGGAAGTTTGTAAGGGAAATTGAGAAGTTCCCTATCTTCCCTAAATTTAATGTTAAGACCCTAATGTTCTTGTTGAACTACCAACTACCCAATTAGTTATGAGAGGATGGGGGAGAAGGTGTTGGAGCCACCCAAGCATGGGCTACGTACCTCGCAATAAAGTCTTAGTTGACTTCACATCCCAAAAAGGAGAACTTGTATCTTTCCTATGTGAAGCAACACTTGTGGGTAGAAAACATGTTAATTTGAGTTAGAGTTGTTTTGAGTAGAGTTTCAAAGACTGTAAAAATTAGAGACAAAGATAGAAAACAAAACTTGAACTATTTTTGTGAACCTATAATCCTTGTGAACATGATAATCTAAGAACAATAATCTTGCAAACTTGTAAACCTATGATTGGAAGTTGGACTAAAAATTGTAGGCTTGAAGTGTGTTAGTTGAGGAAACCAGAGAGAGAGCCTTTCATTCGAGTCGAATAGACCAAGAAGAACTCTACGATTTGGTTGTGTTTGTTCATGTCAAGCACTTGAAAGAGAAAGGGTTTTCAAGGAAACCATAGGAAGCGGTGAAGTGATTTGGGAGGATTCAAGATGTCTCAAAATAAATAGTCTGAAATCAAGATGAAAAGGTTTCCATGA
>APFE031580632.1:0-30257 GCA_000404065.3 Pinus taeda
TTCTACCTGTAAAAAGTGTTGAATTCTATGCTGTTTCAAGGGGACAAGGACATGAGGGAAATGTTAGGGGAGGGACCTTTTTACAAGGAATTGGGAATATAGGAATATAACAGGGAATTTAAGGAAAATATTGACAACAATTATTGCATATAGGAATACATATTTATAATCAGGAATATTGGGAAATCATTTGCAAAAATCATTGCATATGGGAATACATGTATAGAAAGTAAACATATGGGAATATGAATACATGCATTAACAGGGGAATATAGGGAAAATTTACAAAACTCTTTACATATTCACCAACAATTTCTTGTGGTTACACATGCATATGGTGCAGCAAGATAAGTGTTTGAGTTTTTTTTTTTGATGCTTTGGGAGAGGGGTAGGGTTTGCATTTTTAGTGATAAGGGAGAGGGGAGGGTTTGCATTTTTATTTATAAAAAAGTATAAGAAAATAGATATAAATACAAATGTGAGTAGAAAGGGGAAGGAGGGAAACAATTACAAAGGGAAAAAACCTTGAAACAACACAAACCCTAGCACATTTTAACCATTAATATTGCAATCATATGAAGGGGTTTCTCTTGCACAATTTTGATCATTAAAACATGTTCATAATATCCACCAATCGTAACCAGCAACCATTCCAAGATTAAGGAACTTACCTCAAGCGATTTGATGGCTTGGAGGGCGTTTGAGAAAATTTGAAATAAGATTGCAGGGAGACAGCTTGACGGGTCGCGCACCACGCCCAATGGGTGGCGCGCGCCTGACGGGTCGCGCCCGTTGTAAAATCGCACTGTGGGAAACCCTCTGACGGGTCGCGCACCTGGCCTGACAGGTCGCGCCCCTGACCAACACCCGAACTTGCTCTGTTTTCGCTCCTTTCACTCAATCACTCTCTCAAACTTCTCTTGCAAGTGTCTAGGATGCACAATGAGAGTGATAGGAGGGAGATTGGGTTTTTATAAGTTTCATTTGAAAAAATTTCATGCTGAAACCCACTTTCTAATGTTTCTCTTTGACACTTTATAAAACTGACTTTTTGGTTTCTTTTTTTCTGAAATTGACTCATTTAGTGCTTTGGCTTGATTCTTTTTGCAGGTAGATCATCTGAGGGATCTTGGCAAGGGACCAGGGTTGCATTTTGTTCGCTGGATACTTTTGAAATTTCATCACTTTTTACAAATATTTTAAAAATGACCTTGGCTTTAAAAACAGAGTTTTTAAATCCAAGGTGAAGATTAATTGTACCAGATAAAAATTTAGAAGAAACACCTTTACAATCATCCCTCTGGCTTACTGAACACTCATTGACTTTCAAACACATGACCTTGTAACATTTTTGACCAAACCCTAGACCTAGGAAATTGACCTCAAGAGAAGACAAGACAGGCTTGAAAGAGCTTAATGACTGAAATGACCTGAACCAGCAATGCCGAGAGGGGTATAAACACATCAGCTCCTCCATCAGGGTTATGGCATGCCTAACGGGATGCAAAAATTGACACTGATGAGACACCTACCTATGCAAATGCAAAGAGTTTTGATCGCTGATGGAGGGCTCAAGACCGACTCTAACAGAGGATACATTAGCTAAATGAAAGAAGTGTGGTCCGCGACATGCCAAGATAAGCATGTATAAGATACTGGAAGCAAGGTTCCTTGGTAAGGACAATGTGGTTTTGGATGTGTGGTACTATTGTTTTGCATATGTTGTATATATTGTACATGTTGCATCTATGATGTGTGCACTTGTGGTGTTGTGTATACATAGCATGTGTACATGTTATTTATGCAATGTTTTGTATAAGATGGTACATATAGTGTTGTATGAATGTTTCATATTCAATATTGGGTATAGATGGTACTACGTACATGTTAGATATGCGGTATTGTGTACATATTATATTGTGTGCATGATGGGTATGCGGTATTTTGTGCATATGGTGCTGTGTGCATGCTGGATATGCAGTGCTTTGTACAAATGATGCTATGTACATGTTAGATATGGAGTGCTATGTACAAGTGGTGTTGCGTGCATGTGGTACATCGATACTATGTACATATGGTGTGGTGTGTATGATTGTATAAGTGGTGTCACGTGCGTGTGGTGCTGTGTACATATTGTACAAGTGGCGTTGTGTGCATGTGGTGCTATGTACATGTCGTGCATGTGGCATTGTATACATGTGGTGTCATGTACATGTCATGCGTGTGGTACTATGTACATGTGGTATTGTGTATGCATTGTACAGTGGTGTAGTGTACATGTGGCGTTGTGTACACGTTGTACAGGTGGTGACATGCACATGTGATGTTGTGCACACGTTGTGCAAGTGGTGCAATGTACCAGTGGTACTATGTACATGTTGTACATATGGTACTAGTGTACGTGTGATATTGTGTGCATGTCATCCATGATGTGTTATGGGCATGCGGTATTAGGTATGTGCATCATGTAGTCGTGGTATTGCAGCGTGTGTACTCGTTTCGTTGTACTCGGTGTCGGTACATGTATTGGGTGGTATTGCACATCGGGTATAGATGGATGCACTATGTTGTACACTGGTTGTAGGTGTATGCATTGTATGTTAGGTGTACGTGCACGTATTGCATGGTGTGGTATGTCATGTGGTTGTATGTGTGTGATGCACACTATGTGTCTATGAATACGGTTGAGGAGAAGGCACTAGGTTTTGTTGGGTGTAGCAATCGATCTAGAGTGCGTACAGAATAAAGACAAAAGTAGAAGTTAAGGATTGATGAAAGGATAAGTATCAACATTTTATTTTAGTTTTATTATGCATGTGATTTATGACTATGGTATATGATGATTATATGGGATCTACGATTTTGGTTTACGATGGTTACATGTGATTTTGATCTATGATGGATGCTTTTGAGCTAACTTGGTGTGATATCTTTATATATGCTGACTTGGTCAAATATGCTAGTTTGACTTCTTGTGACAGGAAGCAAAAATGATTGCAAATGTACCTTATTGACGAGCTACCAATGGGGTATGATGTGAATATATTTCAATTTATTTCAAAACTAATAGAAGCTATGTACTTGGTATAGGAATGCATGAAATGCTCGGTTGGATGATTGAAATCAACTGCAATAATTATTAGCAGCAACAAAGGAATTGAAACAAGCAACAATATGTTGGTAAAGCACTTTAGGAACAGGGCCATTGTGGGACACTAGTACCCAATTGTGTCCATTGATTTCCATGAGCATGCTATGACCGGTATGATGTGTTGAGGCAGGTATATGCCTTGGTTTTTGTATCTTATGATGCAAGGAAGACTTGCCAAGGGATGGAATACCGAGATGCGGGTGCCAGTGGAACTTGGAAGGTGAGTGACTACACGGAAGGGGTGACCGGATTCTTGAGGGACTGTGTAGCATAGAAGGGAAGGTCACAGATGGCTTTATTTTGGTTATTAGCATTGGCATATGGAATCAAATGCACATTGGGAGTGTGCTGTGGAACGATGAGCCGATAACTATTTGTTGAGAGGACAAGCGGTGCGGGATTATAACGTTGGAAATTGGATGCAGATTTGAATTTGTAATGGATTCTGGACTTCCTGGGAAGGAGGTGGATCCTAGTATTACTTTGAGGATGGAGGTGTGAGCCTCTAGATTCCCTTATCCCGTATTCATATTATTTTATTTGTTGGTTGAGAAAATGTACATATGTGTATATATATATGTGATTACTGTAAATATCGTAATCAACTACGTTATAAAGCTCTAATATGTGGTATGTTGTCATGTTGTCATGATGTTCTGAATTTGAGTAGACCTTTCATTGTAAATATTATAACGAGCTATGTTATAAAGCTCCATGGGCAGTATGTTTTATTTTCAACAATCATGTTTGTTATAGGTGTCATTGAACATTGAGGATGGTGTTCCCCCAAGGGGGAGGGTTCTGTAACAACCCTGGTGGAAATCCCATGTAAAATATATAAAAAACACAGATGATGGGACACGTATTCCAAGCTAGATGGTGGGAAAGACATCCTAGGGGGTGTTCATTTGGTTGTTTATGGCTAAGGAAATTGGCAAAGGCAATGGCTAAGGCATTAAAGACACAAAAAGGTATTTTGGCACATATATTTACGAAAATGATGGAAATTAGGAGAAAAGGAAGGTGAAAGGTCACATGTTTCATGTGAGGAGGAAATTGAAGGAAAATAATGGAAAATGAAGAAAATAGAGGCCTCATTAATAAAAAGGCTTTTGAGGAGCAGTGGGAAAGACTTGGTCAGTTCAGTTTTGGACCTCTCTCATTATTCTCTCTCTCTCTCACGTACTCTTGGACACTTAGAGTTTTCTTGGGGCACTTTGGCATTGGAACAAGAAAGGGAAAGAAGGCAAGAGGAAGAAAAGATCAAGTAGGGAAAGGAAGGATCAAGCAGCTACAACAACCTTCATTGCATGTATAAACTTGCATGTGTATTTTCCTTGCTAGATTTGGCATGCATGGGATTGCATGTGTTTCTTTTCTACCATGGCATGGGTTTTGCTAGGTGTGACAATATTTTCAGCCTAGCCTTTCCATTTCCTGAGAGATTTGATGAGATGGGTTCTCTCATGTGTTTTGTGGGGGATGGATGGATTGGATTCGAAGCTGAGTGGGGTGGATCTCCGAATTGACAAATGCATGGTGGTAGTGGTCCTTGAACCAGAATAAGGATGCACGAATCCACTGGCCTAGTAACCCCTGAACTAGAATGTGGGTTGTGGTAAAGCCAGATTGTGTGCCTCGGTGGGCCTAGGAATCCTTGCCAATGAATTACGGGATATACGATAAATCCAAGAGGTGGATTTTCTCTCCGTTTGGCCTAGTGATTCCGAGATGGAATTCATGGTAAAGCCTAGAGAGTATTTCCTTGTGTAGGGCCTATTGATCCTTGTATTAGATTGCGGATGCACGGTAAAGATTGAGAGACTAGGAGACACTCGAATTCCTCATGGTGCACAGTAAAGCCCGACAGACTAGGAGACACTCAAATTCCTCACGGTGTAGGCGGAGAACTTTGGTGGCATCCACATTGATTGGTGTTTTTTGATGTGTTCTATGAGTCCCACATTCATGTTTGGAATATGGCATGGGGGTGATTGGCT
Source organism: Pinus taeda (assembly GCA_000404065.3). Taxonomy (NCBI): domain Eukaryota; kingdom Viridiplantae; phylum Streptophyta; class Pinopsida; order Pinales; family Pinaceae; genus Pinus; species Pinus taeda. The sequence continues at coordinate 5,152 of APFE031580632.1, forward strand.
GAAGAGAGACTTGGCTCAGCCAATCTATGGTCGGGTGGAATGTGGTAGTCCCGTCACTAGTTGGTTCATTGCATTTATTAATGAAAAATTTACTCCCTTGATTTTCATGTGCAAATCTATTGATGTATATATGGATTTTGATGGCTGATATATTTATTGTATTTATGTTCCTATTATGTTTTTTTATGCACATTTACCCCGGAGGGTGTTACACCTTGCTCGTTTTGGCATGCATGGTACATGCATGTGTGTTTTTGGTTCTCTTGCTGTGTTTGGCATGGGTTTTTCCAAGTGCTACGGTAGTTTTCATCCTTGCCTGGTCATTTCCGCATAGCCATGGTGTGATGGGGTTTCTCTTACTTGGTTGAGATTGATTTTTGGATGGTTTTGAAACTGAGTGGAGTGGTCTTATGAAAAATCACAAGGCCTAATAATCCCTTGACCGGTAATGGTGGGATACACGATAAAGCCTAGTTGTGAATACTCTCATTGGGCCTAGGAATATCTTGATTGGTAATGGAAGGATACACGGTAAAGCTTGGTTGAGAAGATGTTCGTTGGGCCTAGGAATCCCTTAACTGGTAATGGCGGGATACACAGTAAAGCCTAGAGAGTAGAACCTTGTTGGGCCCAGGAATCCCTTGACTAGTAATGGCGAGATTCACAGTAAAGCCTAGAGAGTAGAGCCTTGTTGGGCCTAGGAATTCCTTGACTGGTAATGGAGGGATACACGGTAAATCCTAGAGGTTGGAGACAGAAAAATTCCTCGTGGTTTAGATGGAGAGATCCGGAGGCATCCAAGCTTATTTAGGGCCTAGTGATCCCTTGACCGGTATATGACGGGATTGTGGTAAAGCCTATGGTGTATGTCTATTGTTGTTTGGGCCTAGGGATCCCTTGGTGGGATACATGGTAAATCCTAAGGACACTTTGATTGGATCTGTTGTGAGTCCCACATTCATGCTTGGAATATGGAACAAAGGTGATTGGATGAGAGAAAGATTTGGTTCAACCCAATCTATGGTCGAGTGGTACGTGGAAGTCCCAAGCTTGGTTGGCTTTTGCATATGATAATAAGATATTTTTTCCTCTTGTATATTATGCGTAAATTTGCTTGTTATTATGTGGTTATAATGGTTGTTCTATCATTGTCGATCTATTGGTTTTATGTTGGTTATAAGCATGGTTCATGACAAACTTGAGTTATGGATCTCCTCATGTTCTGATTAGTAAATGAATGAATAATGAATGTATGATCTGATAGATGATAATGCAACTATTATGAGAGGGAATCAAACCTTCTTGAGAAATCTAAGATAATTATGAAGTCCCTATGCTCAAATGTGTTTATATGACTTGTAGATTACATGTTCATGATGTGTTTGATGGAATGTATGTCATGGTTAGGCCTTGTTAGGCCAAGTCCTTATTCAAGTTTTTCTTCAGATGCATTGTCATCATGTTATTTATCATTTCAGAAAGTTTCATGAAGTTATGGGTAGAGGCCTGAGTCCTGGCCCTAAAAAAATGGCTTAGAATTCGGGTTTGCTAGTACATAACTGCTCAAAAAAGGCCACAGTCGCATGGATGCCTTGTTGTGGGAGTTACTGGAGGGTATCAGTCACATGAAGGGATTGTCATGGGAGTGACTAGGGGTCTAGTTCAGTCAAGAAGCAAGTTCTCTGAGGGGTTGGACACCTAGAGGGGCTAGTTGGCTCCTAGAGGTTATGTAGCTCATGAGGAAGGTGATTTTGGTTTTGGTTTGTCGATTCCACTTCCTTAACTATACATGGGAAGTTGAATCATATCATAGTAACTATTATTCACATGTTTACCCCATGGACACATTATCTTGGGTAAATGTGGGAGGAGGGTGTTACAGAGTGGTATGAGAGCATGGTTCACCCCTTGGACTGGATGGGTGAAATGTGTTTGTCATGCATGCATGTCGGTTGCATATGTGTTCTCTATGCTTGTGGTTTATGTACTTTTTGTGTATTCATGGTGGTGGACATTGTTGCAAATGTGTCGCCATGAAGAGGATGATGGTGTTGTTGTTGGATGTGGTCATCATAAGTGCATGTCGATAATGCATTTGTTATTCATGTCAATGACTATATGTCGTTATGCATGCATTTTCATGGTTATGCTATAGTCATGCATGGTAACTAGATAATGGTTGAAATAATGTATATATATATTGATATGATTATGTTTATACATGTATTGTGCTAATCTGGTTGATCTTGCAGACAAGATATCCCCCCCTAAACTATACTGAGGTATGTTGATTATGTTTATATTTTGGGTTAGCTGACATAGTATGCTTGCAAGAAGAAGATCAAAGATGACTAGCAAGATGGTAGACTACAGTTCACAAGATTATCCTTATAGATCAGATGAGCAACATGGTGATGGGTACTCTCCTGACATAGCAGACACATTGAGAAGTTTGAAGGCATAAATAAGAAGTTGCAAAGCAGATGATGAAAAAAACATTTAGGCACATGAGAAGCAAGAAAAGGTTAATGCAGTTATCCTTTAGAGTTTGTCAGATTTGTAGAGACAGGGTCCGCTTAGGATCAATCATGGTTAGGAGGATAAGACTAACGGGGCATATTGCAGTGAGTCTCATGGTGGGCACAAGTTGGATAGAGATGACACGATCAAAGATGACAGGTTTTTAGATGCACCGGATAAGAGAGGTGATGGACACATGTTTTATTCTAGTTGTGGTTTTGACATGTATCATGGTCATCATCATTATTATCCTTACAAGAGGAATGATAGGGGATATTTTCCAAATGAGTTTAATAAATCCAAGCCACTTACCTTTGATGGATATTTGAATAAACCGAAAGATGCAGAGGCATGGTTACTTGAGATGAAGAAGTTCTTTGAGTTGCATGATAACGCAGAGAACATGGAGGACAAAATAGTTATCTTCAGCCTCAAAGGGAAAGCAAACATCTAGTGGAAGATTTGAAGTGGGTTAGAGACATTAGTATAAAAGAGTTGAGTTGGCATGAATTCAAGAGACTTTTTAGGAAGAAATATTTGTTAGATAGGTACTATGATAAAAAATCTAGGGAGTTTTGTGAGCAAGATGGGATCAATGGATGATCAAGAGTATATTACCAAGTTCCCGGATTTGTTGAGGTGTGTACCGTATTTTAAGGATGAGAAAGACAAATTTCAGAGATTTTTCTGTGGATTACCATTAGCATTTAAATACCAGATTGAGTATGATGAGCCTCGGTCACTTTAAGAAGCCATTGGTAAGTTAAAGTATTGTTATGAGAAATCAAAGCACAAGACATAGTCTCAACAAGGTTGGAAAGGGAAAGAAAAGGCTAAAGGTAAATGGAAACCAAAGCGAACAAAACCATATGATGCGAGTGAGAAAGAGAATGTTGTTCCTTATAATAAGTTTAATGTAGTTGGACAAGGACATGGGTCATAGCCTGGAGGGAAACATAACAAAGGTGATGGTATGGGATAGTTGCAGTGTTGGATATGTGGCAAGGAGCATCTCAAGAGATATCTCCCACATTATTAGGTGGTAGGCCTCATATTTACATTGCACAAGAAGCGTAGATAGTTGTGGATGTTGGGCATAGCATTCCATGGATCTATGCAGCATTGGATAACAGGTAGGCAGATCACAAAGCATCTATTATCAATATGGACGGTAAGCTTTGTGATCAAGTTGTTTCTATTTTGATTGACCGTAGATATAATTATATTTATGTTAATCCTGACCTGGTGGATAAGTGTGGTTTGAATAAAGAAGTGTGTGCAAAATCTTGGTTAGTGCAGATGCCTATAGGTACAAAGAAAAGACCTCATCATTGGGTAAGATCTTGCGCATTTGACTTGAATGGTATGCCTAGATCAACACATTGAATGTGCTTCCATTGGGATCCTACAATATTTTGTTGGGTATGGACTGGTTGTATCTTCATAGGACCAAGGTGGATTATTATGACAAATCCATTGGATGCTTGGATGTCAATGGAGAACAAAGAATCTTGTAGAGTAAGAAGAAATCTACATCAGTTAGAATGGTCACAACTATGCAGGCAAAGCGTAGTAGTAGGAAAGTTTGTCTATTATTTGCAATGCATATTTCTAGTGATAAAGGTAAGGATGTTGAGGATGTGGAGGTGTTGATAAGGTGCCCGATTTTACAACAATTTCAGGACATACTTCCCGCATAGATTTTATAGTTGCCACCTCATAGAGAAGTGGAATTTTCTAGTGCGTTGGTACTAAGGGGCAACACCAACATCGAAGGAACCATACAAGATGAGCACACTAGAGTTAGTAGAGATGAAGTTGCAGTTGAAGGAAATGCTTGACAAGGGATACAATAGGCCAAGTGCATCGCCTTGGGGTGCAATAGTATTGTTTGTGAAGAAGAAGGATGGTACTCTCAGGTTGTGCATTGACTATATACAGTTGAATAAGGTAACCATCAAGAACAAGTATCTGTTGACGAGGATTGACGACTTATTTGATCAGTTGAATGAAACAACAATGTTATTAAAGGTTGATCTGAGATCATGATACCACCATGTACGCATCAAAGAAGAGAATATTTACAAGACTGTTTTCTGGACCAGGTATGGACATTGTGAGTTTGTTGTAGTTCTTTTTGGTTTGAATAATGCTCCAGATACTTTTATGTGCTTGATGAATAGTGTGTTGCGTCCTTATCTAGAAAAGTTTGTTATTGTGTTCATTGATGATATATTGATATATTCTAAGAATGAGGAGAAGCGTGCCGAACATTTAGCAGCAATGTTGATATTTCTAAAAGAGCATCAGTTTTATGCCAAGCTTAGCAAATGTAGTTTCTTTGAGATAGAGATACACTATTTGGGGTGCAAAAAAATTTAAACAGTTGAAGCAATTGTTAACAAATTCTCCATTTCTTAAAATTGCCCATCCGGATAAAGAGTTTGTGGTGTGCACTGATGCTTGCAAGAGAGGGCTTGGTGGAGTCCTTATGCAGGAGGGACAAATGGTATGTTACGAATCAAGGAAATTGAATGAGCACAAGAAAAATTATGTGACACATGATCTTGAGTTGGCAACAATCATCCATGCTTTGAAGATGTGGAGGCACTATCTTCTTGGTAGGAGCTTTGTACTAATGAGAAATCATAATGGATTGAGATACATATTTGACCATTCAAATTTAAATGCCAAGAAAGATAGATTCTTGGCCAGGATCAATAAGTTTGAATTTGAGATTAGGTATATTAAGGTAAAGGAGAAAAAGGTTGTAGATGATCTTAGCATAAGAGTGCAGGTAAATCCCATAACAATTGTAAGTTCTTATGGGATGGATTTACAGGATCAAATATTATAGGCAGGACAACAGGATGAGAGGTACATGGAGCTTATGCACAAGTTATAATAGGGTACAGGTGATCACAATGTGGACTATTGTTGTACAATAGATGGATTGGTCATATTTAGGGTCATGATCTATGTATCTGACAACAATGCGCTCAAGAAGCTTATCTTGAGGGAATTCCATGCTAAGTCGTATTCAGGTCACCAAAAAATATTGACAGCAGTGAAGAAGTTCTACTACTGGCCAATTTTGAAGAAGGAAATGGCAGACTTTGTGGCTAGATGTTTGGATTGGCAATAGGTAATGTTGAAAATAGAAATAAGAAATGTTAAAAATAGAATCCATAAATTCCAGTTTAATTTTTCCTTGAATTAAACTGAGAATTAAAATCAAATTCTATTCTCGTAGCAACTTGTAAATAATTAATTAAGTTTAATTAACTTAATTAGCTTAGGAATTTCGAGTTGGAAGTATTTCTGAAGTCATGTATATGGTCTAGGGGTCCAGGATGAGTTAATTGTGAGTTGTAATTAGATAACTCAGTTTACTGAGTTAATTTCAGTTAAATTAGCTCCAAACTATTTGAGGAACTAATAGTGAGTTAACAGTGAGTTGGTGCACTAATGCATTAACTAGTTCTACACCAGTTAACTAAAGATTCCCTCATCAGAAACTCATGCATGTCGATTCTGAGAAAGACCCAGTTGACACTAGAGTGCAGGGATAATGTACTATCAATTGTATAATTTTCTGAGTTGTACACATGGTGCATGTAATCAGAAACTGAACCTAGAAGGGATTGCATGGTTTTGGATGCACTGGTTTCCCATTAATATGGGATAATCAACCATATGAATTGTGTAAGGGAATAGGGGATTGGAGAGCAACAGAAGAGGCTAAGGTTTGTATTGAGATTTCCTTTGAGTTAGGATATTGATGATACAAAGTGTTGGGATTGTTCTTGTGAGGACAAGCATTGTATTATCATCTTGGATTTCGGATTAATACAATATAGATAGTAGGGGTTTTGAGCTATGGCTTTCCTCGGGAAAAATTATTGTGTTATGTGCCATTGATTATCTTCCTCTTGTTGATTACTATTTTCATCGATCTTTATGGGCTTCCACTGTAAAGAGCAGAAGTAGATTCTTGTCTTTTTCTTTAGTAAATTACATGAGCTTGTGAATCTACAAGATTTTCTACAGGTAAAAGCGGAATTTAAGAACGCAAGTGGATTACTACAACCTATTCCAATTCCATAATGGAAATGAGAGGTCAGTTCCATGTATTTCATTACACTGGGTTTTCCGAGGACATCTAGACAACATGATTCCATCATGGTTGTAGTGGAAATGTTGACAAAGGTAACACACTTCATTCCAGTGAAGTCTACTTATTCAGCTGGTGACATAGCACAGGTATTCATTAGAGATATAGTGAGGTTGCATGGTTTTCTGAAGAATATTGTGTCAGAAAGGGATGCTAAGTTCACTTGCAAGTTTTGGAAGGAGTTATTACAGGTTTGGGTATAAATTTGGCCTTCAACACAACTTATCATCCACAGAAAGATGGAAAAATAGAGAGGGTCAACATGATCTTGGAGGACATGTTCAGGATGTACGAGATGCATCAACAAAGGAGATGGGAGAGTACCTTCCATTGGTTGAGTTTGCTTACAACAATGGGTATCATGATTCACTTAGGATGAGTCTATTTGAGGCATTGTATGGGTGGAGTTGTAATACTCCTATCAGTTGGAGTGATGTAGTGAACGAGGTGTTAATTGGACCGAACATGTTGGTAGAATGGAACAGGAAATGCATGTAGGTTTTCACCCCATATAGAAATTACCTGCATATGAGTTCTTAAACACAATAAATAAACAATGTGAGAGCATAACACATATACACAGAGATTTTCCCCTAGATCCCAAAACGAGGACTACCAGCTTGATTTTTTCATTATGTTCCTTTCAATGTTAAAATACATATTTATACATGTCGAAGCATCCAATACCATGGACCGAAAACCATCGTGTCAAAAACCATGGACCAAAAACCATAACATCCAAAACCATGTGCGAAGATCATGCACAAAACCATAGGTAGGTCTGCCCAACCTAACATATGGTCCAAAACCAAAATTTTCCGAGGCGCTTCCTCGGACTCCATAGAGTGGGGTTACTTGCACCCCTCAAACCCCTTGTGACCCCCCCCCCTTCTAGCTACACAATCGAAACAATGAAGAGGGGGCTCTACGCCCCTTCTAACCCCCCTGGTTAACTACATCGGTTAGTCGTGGAAAGAATATAACATAACCCAACATTCTCCCACTTGTTGTTTTCTTTCCATAGGGGGCCACAGGAGAGCTTATTCATTTATCTAGCCCTGCATTGCCCATTATTTCTCTACAGCAAGAGAACTTCTCAGAGCTCAAAAATTTTGTCAATGCATCTGCAGTATTCTTCAAAGTGTCCACCTTTACGAACAACACCTTTTTGTCTTCTATCATATCCCTCACAAAGTGATATTGAACATCAATGTGCTTTGTCTTTGAATGATATGCAAGGTTCTTTGCCAAGAAAATTACACTTTGGTTGTCACAGTCTATCCTTATAGCTCCTTGTACTAACCCCATACTTGATCACAATCATTGCAACCAAACTGCTTCCTTACTTGCATGAGTGGCTGCCATGTATTCTGCCTCTATAGTTGATAGTGCCACTACAAATTGTTTCTTACTCATCCAACTGACTGCACCTCCAAATAGGTTAAACACATACCCACTTGTAGATATTCTCCGATCCATATCTCCAACCCAATCTGCATCAACAAAGACACGAATATCCAACACTCTATCCAATCCTGGTCTTCCTTGGTAGCACAAACCATAATCATTAGTGCCACGTAAATACCTAAAAACTCGCTTCACTATTGTCCAGTGCTCCTTCCCTGGTTTTGACATAAACTTGCTCAATACTCCCAATGCATGTGCAATGTCTGGTCTAGTACAGACCATTGCATACATCAAGCTACCGACTGCACTTGCATCTGGAACACAGGACATGTCCTCTTCCTTTTCTTGTGTCTTGGGACACTGTTCAACAGATAACTTTACTCCTACAAGAATAGGAACCTTCACCAGTTTACTATCTTGCATATTGAACCTCTGCAATATTGTCTCGACACACTTCCTTTGGTTTAACCAGAGCTTCCTCTTTGTCCGATCTCTTTTAATTTCCATGCCCAAAATATAGTTTGCAGCACCAAGTTCTTTCATGTCGAATTTGGAGGACAAATGGGTCTTCAAATCCTGGATTATTTCTTTTTCATTTCCAACTAGCAACATATCATCCACATACAAGACCAGATAAATAACATGGTCACCAATTAATTTAAAATACACGCAGTGATCTACTTTGCTTCTGGAGAAGCCAAGTCCCCGTATAAATGTATCAAATTTATGATACCACATCCTTGGTGACTTTTTTAACCCATACAAAGACTTCTTTAACTTGCATACTAGTTCTTTCTTACCCTTCACTGCAAAACCTTTAGGTTGCTTCATGTAGATCTCCTCTTCCAGATCCCCGTGAAGAAATGTTGTCTTCACATCCATCTGTTCTACCTCAAAATCAAAAGCAGCAACAATAGATAGAAGTAATCTAATAGAAGCTACCTTGGCAACAGGAGAAAAAATATCACCAAAATCAATTCCCGACACCTGGGAATAACCTTTTGCTACAAATCGAGATTTGTAATTCTCCACCTTTCCTTCTGCATTTGTCTTCTTCTTGAACACCCATTTGCTGCCAATGGGTTTCCTTCCAGCCAACAACTACACCAGATCCCTTGCCTCATTTTTGTGCAAAGATGCCATTTCATCAACCATGGCCTCTTTCCGGAGATTTCCATCCTCTGAATCTACTGCTTCCTTCACAGTTCTGGGATCATCATTAGTAACAGATAAAGAAAAATTTGAACATAAACTAGATGGACTATACCTTTCCAGCTGCCTTCTTTCTTGAACTGATATTCTCACACCCAGAGTTTGTGGCTCTTCATCTTTTGATTCCTCCTCTGTTGTAGAGTTTGATTCTTCCTCCTTAAGCTCAAAATCTATCTTCTCAGGTTCCTTTGGTTGGACTTCATGTTTAATAACATATTTTACCTCTATGAACACCACATCTTAGTTGTACACAACCTTCCTTGTTACTGGGTTCCAAAGATTATAACCCTTTAAACCATCCTTATACCCAATAAAGATGGACTTTTCAGATTTACTATCCAACTTGGTTCTGTTCCCCTTTGGAACATATACATATGCATCACATCCCAATACCCTCAGATGTGAAAGAGAGGGTTTCTTACTAGTCCATACCTCTTGTGGAGTCTTATCCTCCAACGTTGATGAAGGTGATCTATTGACCAAGTAACACGCTGTCTCCACCGCCTCTTAATTCTTGTCCTAACCGGGCACCACTCAGCATGCTTCTTGCCCTTTCCATCAATGTCTTGTTCATTCTTTCTGCAACTCCATTTTTCTCAGGTGTGTATGGAGTAGTCTTCTACTGTGCTATACCACACTTCTTACAGAATTCTTCAAATTCCTTGCTGCAAAAATCTCCACCATTATCTATCCTCAACACCTTTATCTTCTTCTCTGTCTGGTTTTCCACCAGAGCCTTAAATTCTTTAAACTTGTCCAAGTCTTCAGATTTCTTCTTAAGGAAATATATCCACGTATTCCTTGAGAAGTCATCTATAAATGATACAGAGTACATAGACTTACCTAGTGATGGAACCTTCACAGTTCCAAACACATCACTGTACACAAGCTCTAATATCTGTTTCGCCCTCTTATCACCAGAGGGGAAACTCACCCGATTCTGCTTCCCATATACACAACTTTCATAGAAATCAAAATCTAGAGACCTATTACTCATACCTTCTACCATACCTTTACCATGAAGTATTCAAAGGCCCTTCTCTCCAATATGTCCTAGCCTTTGATGCCACAACATGGTTTTCTCTCCAGAGACCACTAGATTTTCTGCTCCACTTTCAGGAACCACATAACTATTGTACCCATCAATAACAGTGCTACCTTGCAGCTTGTACAGAGTTCCAATCCAAACTCCCTGCATCAATACGAGTGCTCCCTGAACCATTTTGCAGGTATCCTTCTTAAACACTGTTTTTACACCTGCATCATCCATCTTGCTTATGGAAATCAGATTTCTAGCCAATGCAGGAATATACAAAACACCTAGAAGTGTTCTAACCCTTCCACCTTACAACTTCAACTTTACTTTTCCGTGACCAACAATTCTAGCCTTCCTATCATCCCCCAAGAAGACATCACCACCATCATATTTCTCATACTCATAGAACCACTCTCTATGGGAAGTGAAGTGAAAGGATGCACCTGAGTCAATAAACCATGCCTCATGATATACATTTGTACTTGAAGAAACCAAGTACACATCTCCACCTTCATCTGAGGTGGTTTTCACCTCTACAGAAGGAGCATCATCGGATCCCTTTCCTTTTTCAGGAGCTTTAGATTTACAATCCCTTTTGTAGTGTCATTCCTTTCCACATTTCCAACACACCACCTTTACATGTTTTCCTGGAGATTTAGATATCCCTCTCGATGACTTATTTTTGTTTTTGTTTTGGAACCGTCCTCGTACAGACAAGGCATCACCATTCTGGCTCTCCATATTTTTCCGTCTCATATTCTCCGTCAGCAAGGATGAAACTATTTCATCAAACTGCAAGGTAGTTGCATTGCTACCTATTGCAATTACTAGACTATCCCATGAATCTAGTAGAGAACACAACAAATTGATGCACTTACCTTCATCTGAAATTTTAATATCAACAGATAATAATTGACTTACCACAGTATTAAATGCATTCAGATGTTCTGTCACCGAGTCTCCATCTTTCATCCTCAAGTTATACAGCTTTTTCTGCAGGAACATTTTATTCTCCAGAGACTTAGATTGGTAGAAAGTCCCTAACTTGTCCCATAAATCCTTTGCCATAGCTTCTCCTGATACATTCAACAATATTGAATCTGAGATCGTATAGTGCTCTTAGTCTTCTGATCCAATTTCTTCCATTCTTCATCAGACACTCTCGTTGGCTTAGTAGCTGGATCTACCGTGACCCACTGATCTTTATCCACCAACAAATCCTCCATCTTGAGTTTCCATAATTCAAAACTCTGACCATTAAATTTCTCGATCTCTATCTTTCCACTGCTCACCATCTTCTTTTACCACTAGAATCGATCTCGCAAATCTCCCACTGAACAGGGTTTACCATAGGGCCGAGTGAAATCCCTTAGCAACAAAGGCATACCCTTGAAGCCAAAACAAATTTGATACCAAATGTAGGTTTTAACCCCATACATAATTTACTTGCATACAAATTCTAAAACATAGAAAATAAACAATGCGAGAGCATAACACATAAAACACATATACACAAAGGTTTTCCCCTGGATCCAAAAACTGGGACTACCAGCTTGATTTTTTCATTATGTTCCTTTCAATGTTACAATACATATTTATACATGCCGAAGCATCCAATACCATGGACCGAAAACCATCGCGTCCAAAACCATGTGCGAAAATCATGCACGAAACCATAGGTAGGTCAGCCCAACATAACAGAGGGTCCAAAACCAAAAATTTTCCAGGGCACTACCCCGGACTCCATAAAGTGGGGTTACCTACGCTCCTCAAACCCCCTGTGACCCACTCGCTATGCAATCGGCCTAACGAAGGGGGGGCTCTGCCCCCTTCTAACCCACCAGTTAACTATGTCGGCTAGTCGTGGAAAGAGTATAACACAACCCAACAATGCAAGTAAATAAGAAGAATCTAAAGGCAACACAAGATAGGGAAAAATTTTATGCAGGTCAGAATAGGTTGTTTAAGGAGTTTCAGGTTGGGGAACATGTGTATTTGTGCATCAATCCCAAGAAAAGATCCTTGAGGATTGGGTCATGTGCGAAGATGACACTTCTATATTATGGGCATTTTGAGATCCTTGAAAGGATTAGACCAGTGGCCTACAGAATTGCACTGCCTTCGACAGTGAAAGTCCATGATGTTTTCCATGTTTCATTGCTTAAAATATATGTAAAGGATGTTCATCATGTTATTGATTGGTCTATATTGTAGAAGGATCTAGAAGGAGAATTCTAACTGGAACCTTAGTGTATTTTGTAGAGAAAGATGCTCATGGTTCAGGACCGAGCAATCGAGTAGGTTAAAGTGCAATGGAAGCACATTGGGACTGATGAAGCTACATGGGAGATAGCTAATAAGATGCAGAATATGTATCCTTCTCTATTCGCCGGTTGAGCGGATTTCGTTTGGTATATGTTTTGGCATGGTGTTTTGGTATATGTATATATGTATATGGATGTAAATACCACCATGAGCAGTGTTATAAAGGTCCAATAAGTGGTATGGTTGTCATGTTGGTTTTATTTTTAACAGGTTGATAATTGTAAATACTTCATTGAGCTAAGTTATTGTTAAACACATACATGGCAGTAGCAAAATATTAAAGATATTAAGCATGAGAGTATATCTATTATTAACAAATGATATACATTTATAGTACATTCATATGACCTTCGGTTTCATATTCCAAGGTCTCCTGGACTTTCTTAGACTATTCAGATTCCACACCAACCCTTAGAGGATTAGGTGTCCGACATTCCCCCCCTTAATCCTAAGGGTTATGTATGAGTCCACGAAGAGAGTTGTAATAAAAAACGTGCAAAAATGCATGGCATCACGAGGCTGAATGTGCTCTCTGAAATGTTGGTATAAAGGGCGGTGGTTTAAGGATGACCATCAACACTGGAACACTTAGTGTAGTTCCTAGAACTCTTCCAAGTCTGACATGAAGCTGAGATCTTCTGCTAGAGGAAGTTCTCCTGATGTTTTGAAGAGGGAAACCTTCAACCATTAAAGGGAAGTCTCACCCCGCATAAAAGGGAGAACATCAACCTGAAAAGGGAGGTCTCAACCTGTGATGGTTTAAGGATTACCAACAACTCTGGAATGCTTAATGCAATTCCTGGAACTCTTCCAAAAATGGGAAGAAGCTGAAATCTTGTGCTAGAGGAAGTGTCTCCAATTCTTTGAAGAGGCATCACCACTAAAGGCATGCTCAGGGGCATATTTGTCTCTGGCTACAACTCTGAATCTTGTATGGCAGGTTGTGGATTAGGCTTGCTTGATGTGGCTTTGAAGCTTGTAGATGACCATCATTTCCCCCCTGTCAGATACAAGGTAAGATGATAAAGAAAATTCAACTGCAAGACTGTTCAATACTCTAGAACATGTTCTGACATATGACTGGAATATCTTCTTGGCTATTGATGCCCATTGCCAAGAAGCAATCCATCCAAGATGAATCTTTGTTCTTGTAGGAGGTATGTTTCTAAAGCATTTGTTTGAAAAATGACTGGTTTTATGACAATGCTTACATGGATGAAGATCAAAATAATTATATTTCATATGCCCAACTCGGTCACAGTGTTGGCATTTCAAAATCTGTTGTTGTTGCTGTGGAAGAGGAGCAAGAACATGTGAAGATGAACTGTCATTAAGAAACCCAACACTTTGAAATTTTTTGGGCTTGGAATAGTCTGGAATATGAAAGGAAACCTCCTTATCATATCCAAGACCTGTTCTGTGCTTATTGTGGACAAGCTCTTCCCAAGGTCTGCTGATGGGCTTGGGAAGTGGAAACTGAACTTCTGCATCTACATATAAGTCTACTGCTTTATTGGGCACTAGATCTGAATCAACTGTAAGATTATTGTTTTTTTGTTTATGGGAGTCTGTTTCAATATTCTGAACAGAAACAGGTTCAGAATGATGACTCCACTGCTATAATTATTTCTACTGTAATTGAGATTCAAGCTCCAAAAATTCTATTTTTTCCTGTGTATTCTGCAGACATGTTTTAATATCACAAAGAGTGTTCTTGTTGATTTTAACTGTGTCTTCGACAGTAGATTGTATCAGAGTTTTGAGAAACTCTGATACTTCACCAATTTGAGTCATTTTTTTCAATGTCAAACTTACACTATAAAATTTGTTCACAAATTTACATTGGCCAAGCATGCATCGAATAGTTGTGCCAAGGAGTAAGTAGTGATCCTTGGATACTAGTTGATGGCGCTATCATGTTCTTTACAGAGTGTTTTCGCAATAGAGAAGGCTGACGAGTGCTTTATCTTCCGGTATGGAGGCACCAGGCCGGAGACAACATGATAGCGGTGATACCAAGCATTAACCAACTATCAGGATTATGTGAACCAACATACAATGTTCAACCGTTAAACTATTCATCACCACCACCGCTGCAATTCTTCTAATAACTAACATATGATGGACCGATATGTAGAGCAACACATTATGTAGATTCTGTACTTGTATTTTTTTTTTAGGGTCTTACTTACCTGACCAATCACCGTCAGTCCTTTCTTTGAATTTCCTTTTTGTCAGGCACTTCAATTTGCGCCATTGATTTCTTCCTTCAGATCAACGTATATCGCATCGTCCGCTCGCCAACTATCCCGGACAATCTCTACCGTCGATATGACCCGTCCAATCGAACGGATATCACGCAATCTCGTGCAGAATCTTGCATGACCAATACCAGGTCGAGAGCGCGCGAGATTTCTGGTTCTCTCATGCTACGTGGCACCACCATAGTTCATCACACACTTCATACAAATGCCATTTACCATTTTATTACCTAAGCGATATACCACTTACTATTTTAATCTGAGCCTTAAACTCTTTTTTATAAGCACATCGCTTCCATTTAAAATGTTAACCTGCTTGCATGTTCTGATGCAATATCTGTGAATCTCCTCTGATCGGATGATCACTGCTTCCCTGCTATTTTTGTCAATTTTAGCAGTCTGCCAAACTTCTTTCTCATCCGCCACTTTTACCTTGAATCCAGTCTGCACTCTGCGGCTACAATACTCCTCCAGGTAGGTGATATTGACAAGGCAAAGGTTGTCTTTGATGCTGCTGTAGAGTGGTGGAGCAGAATGCTATTGGGACTCAAATGCGTGGGCATGAAGATCTGTGGATTCAAACTCAATAGTTGTAAAAAAAAATTGTCATTACTATCTGCCATGATTATAATACCCATATCCAAAATGATACTCGGATGCTTTCCACAACGGAGAATGCTTTCAGCTGGAGACAAATCGTCGTACAATGCAACTTTTGATAATGATGCAGCCTAAGCCACACATACCCACAGTATGCATATAAAAATGCATGTCATATACATGTCCCAGGAATTTTAAAATTCCATACTTAGTAAAACCTTCACAAGTCAAGGTTTAATGCTCCTTCAATAAACTCTGTGCGGAAATGTTTGATTTAACTATCCAAAGTATGGACCTTTATAAACCTTTGAATGGAACCTTACAAATCCTTCATAATATTTGGTTAATCCTTATTACCCATGCATATTAACCATACCATGAATTTTATACTATGGTTAAAACTCAACTTAAACCATAATGCATTAATCCTGCTTATTTCCCATATAATAAAAATATTTCATAAACCACACTTAAACCTTACCTTTCTTCCATTCCACAAACCTTTGCACATATATTGATGCTCTCCTTAGCACATTAAATATTCGTCATTGATCTCATTCCTCAATCCGACGGTTATCGCGCAATAACTTGCGCCAATTATCCTAAGCCAATCTCCAACGTTTATTTCTCCTACCTCAATCCAACGGTGATCGCGTAATATTGCATGAAATCTTGCACGATGCATAACAAGTCGAGAGCCCGCGAGAAAAGTGGTTTGATCTTTCCATCGTGTGCTACATGTCAACCTCTCAAGTTAATCGCGTGAAATTGTAGAATACCATTTACAGCTTTTAAGGCGCGGGGGATAATGCTTACCGCATACGAAGATTGCTGCATTATTCTACACATTTTCCACCCTTCTTTCGACATGTTCCTTGATGTGATCCATCCATTTCTTAACATAATCTCCTGTGATAAGCTATTTGTCACTCATCTTCCATCAACCCTGTCCATTGATCCGACTGATCCAACAGTTACTTTGCATTGTCGCCTGATTCGCTAGACCTCGAGCTGGAAGGATTTCCAGCCTCTAGCAAATTATCAATTCTGCCTGTTCAGCTTCCTGGCCTCCTTAAGGGTTTCGGTCTTGGCTTCGAGCTTCTTGGGAAGTCACTTGTGGATGAGAAAGTCGCAGTCCATAGATCCTCTAATGTGGTAGCTAGAGCAATGTTCATATAACTGGATGGTGTATATACAAATATGATCCAAGGCAACCACAGTCACTGTGTACAGTCGTGATGTACATGCCAACACAAATTCACTGATAATTTCATTGACATGGAGGAGGTATTATGGTGCGGAGTCAGGAGTATTAACTATGTGGAAGGAGAGGTGTTAACAAAGAAACAATCACGGTAATGCAATATTATGAACACAGTAATACCGCATGACAATCACTCCATGTCAAGCAACACAATGTTCATCCAAAATGCAATCAACACATTACCATTCAACGTAGAATACCATTAAATGCAGAATATGTATCAAATACATAGTTACCAAGTTTGCCCGAATTCGGGCAAACAGTACGGAAATTCGCCGATTCGGTTCGTCTGCCGAACAGTTCGCAGAAATTCAATCCGATTCGTTGCATTAAATGTTAATCCTAGGTTAATGCAGTTTGTTAATTTTGTGCGCAGGATGCCTTCTTAACATATATGGAAAATCTGAAAATGACAAGGAGTTAGGGTTAGTAAACAGTCATCCATTTCAAAGTCAGTCGAACTATTCCCTGTATATTTGGATAGAAGATGGTTGTAATCTCTCTACGACGAATATAACAATAAATAAATAAATCAATGTAAATAATACAAATTCAAACTCCAAAGCATTACCAATTGAGAGGGTTTTAGTCACAAGGTTTTCCTCCCAACACGTAAGGGACCGAATGAGGGAAGCAGAGTGAGACAGGAAGGCCGTTACTTTGTAACTCAATCGATGTTTAGCCAATACATCGGATATGGTACAAACGCAGTTGCAATAAGTAGAAATTTCCAACCAAGTTTCATTGAATAAATATTTCATCACAAAACAATGTATATGGGTAAGTAAAAGGATCGAGAGAAAGATTATTAATTCGTTATGCTTTGAAAAGAGAGATAGAAGCCGGATGGGATATAGAGAAGAAAAAAAATGACCAAGCAAAAAAAGAAAACAAAAATGGAAAATATCAGTGAAATTAAAAAAAATCAGTTTTTTCAAATCTCAATTTAGAAAAGAAACAGAAAATAAGTGAAAGTAGCTTATTCTTTCTTTGTTATAAGATTCTAGGAATAGAAATAAAGAGAGTTTAGCTGGAATATATATAAAGAAGAAAAATAAAAAGCTAAAAAGGCAAAACAAAATAGAAAGTAAAATTGATATTAGAAAATTTCTGTTTTTTCAATCTTGGAAACCAAAATGTGTGAAGTAACTTAATTTTAAGTAACTAGTTTTTATTTATGGAAGAATTGATATTATCAAGAGAAAAGATGAATAATAATTTTTTTAGATAAATTTTATTTCTTAGATTGTTATATTATTTAAAATTAATAAAAATATTTATAATTCAAAATAAATTGAGAAAAAATAATAAAAAAATGTTTTTATGATGTCTATGGTATATGCATGTGATTCCTTGGTTATGTGATATCATTGGCATGGATATTTTCCTGGATTGACATTGGTTTCAGTATTGCCTTGCCATTTCCAGGAGAGCCATGGCATTGTTGGTTTCCCACTTGTTTTGTTAATTGGTTCTCAGGTTCCCTATGGTTTTGAGTTGTAAAAATTCTCTGCAAGCCCTAAAACAATTTGGGTTGAGTTACTAGTTCATGGATCCATAGGTTGGGACAAACACTTTAGAGCCCTTATTGGATTCAGTTACTAGTCCCTGGAAATTGGAACAAACACTCTAGAGCCCTAGAAGATTGTAGGTTGAGTTATTAGTTCCTAAAACCCTAGATATATTAGGTAGAGACTAATCTGGTTGATGTTAGTGATTTATGTAAGGTGGAGTCACTGTGGTTGATGGTTGAGGTAGTTTGGCCTCTAAAACCCTTGGTTTGGTTTTGTTTTGGATGAGATCTCACATTCATGTTTGGAATATGGCACAGGGGTGATTGGATGAAAGAAAGATTTGGTTCATCTCAACCTATGGTCAGGTGGTACGTGGAAGTCCCTAATTTGTTTTGATTTTTCATATGTTAATAAGAGTTATTTTCCTATTGTTATCTATGGGCACTTGTACTTGTTATTATGTTGATTTGTCATGGTTAATATTCTAGTTATATGTTGGTTATAAGCATGGTTCTATGATGTGCTATAGTTATGGCTCTTTTTCATGATTTGATAAGTATTTGAATGATTGATGAATGCATGGGCTAACACGTGTTATTGCAGCTACTTGGGAGGGAAGTAGACCTTCTTGGTGATTCTCAGAGGAAGTTCAAAGATTTATGATTAGATATGCATTCATGACTTGTAGCTTACATGTTTACCATATGTTTAACGAAATGTCTATCATGAATTAGGCATATATAGGTCAATTTTGTGCTTCAATTTTATGGTTAGCATTTTTATCATCTATTCTATGCTTCTGGAAAGTTACAGAAAAATTTGGTCAGTAGTATGGAGTCTAGCCTGAAAAAAGTGGCTTAGATCCTAGAACCGCATGCATAGAACTGGAGGATTTGTGTCATAATCACATGGAGACAAGATTGTGAGTGTGGTTATAGGATTCCAACCGCATGTATATAGTGTCAATGGTGTGTTTATGGAGCTAGGTCAGAGAAAAAGGGTTCCAACTCAGGGATTGATCACCTCGGGTGGTTGTCCAGCTCTTGAGTGATATGTAGTCCCTGTGGGATGTCAATTAGTGTTTAGTTTGTAGGCCCCACTTCCTTAACTGGAACTTGGAGTTCGGATCATGTCATATTAATACTTGTCACATATTTAGTCTGGCAAGCTTGTGAATTTGGGTAAACGTGGGAGGATGGTTACAACCTAGTTGGAAGGTGAGACCACTCTTCTCTCTTTCTATGAATAGTAAATGGTTGCGAGTAAAAATAAGTATGGCTTGTGGCCCCTGGGATACTATAGTGCACAAATACTCTCTTTTTTCTCTCTCCCTATCCCTCTCATCTACTCTACTCTTCTATGGAACAAGATACACTTGAAAAGCATGGAACACCTTTAGCTCCTAGTGACCTGGTAATAACACAAGGCGATAGCCTACTATTGGTTAGGTTTGATTCCTCTTAACCAGAGTTAAAAAAATTGGGTCTTATAGAGTATTCTTCATCATGATCACGTGGCTAGCCCCTTTTCCATAAATAAAGGGGGTTAATGTAGCATCCTCTCGAATTATGGTGGCCAAAACAAGAAAATCAACTCCCAAACAACATAACTTTTCGATATGGACTTTGATTAAGGTGATACTTACCTTGTTGGAAAGGTATATATATGTGAAATAGGAAAAAAAAATGTTTTACTAAAATAATAGATTGTTTCCCCTAAATATGCCATTTAATGCCTCAAAATGCTCCTGAAAGGTTTCAGACCCAAATTTGGCAAATTGGGTCTCGCTAGTAAAAATGGTCATGTGATCTTATTCCTCCACCTTTTCCACTCTAAAAGCATCAAGATGAATGAAAAAAATATAATGATCCAATCTAGATCATGATGCCTCAAACTACTCACGAAAGCTTTCAGACCCCAATCTACCAAACTGGTCTCGCTAGTAAAAATGGCACTATGAGTTGATTCCTCCACTTTTTCCACTCTAAAAGCATCGACATGGGTGACAAAAAATGTAATCATCCAATCTAGATCAACGTATATTTATTGTTAAGTGTGATAACAATATAATTTATTTCTTGGATTTGATGATTATAACTTTTGTTTTATTAGTGTTTAATGACATATCAAAGTTAAAATTTAAAATTGTGAGAATGGTTAGTTTCTTGTTAATGTTGAAGGGGTTACTCATAAAAAGAATGATATGATCTACATAAATAAGAATTATGATGATATTCTAGCCAAAATAGTGCCGAAACAATTTGCTTCTTTCATAGATAACTAATTTTCATATATTTCATGATCATAACCTTTGTTTAATCAATTCTTACAGACAAGACCAAAGATATCAAGAAAAATATTTGAATTGAAGAGTAGAGGGGCTACTGTCAAAAAGAACAATATCATTGGTTTAAGAATAAGGATGATGATTATTTCATCCAAAGTAATATCAATAACCTAATTCTTCCAAACATGCCTCTAACTTATTGCGTTGAAAATTTGTTTCTACAACTTAGAATGGGGGAGATGTGTAACATAATGCAATATTAATGTGGAAAAAATAAGACAAATATAATGGTTAATCATAAAGTAAAATGTAAATTTAACTAATATTAATACAAAAAATGTGTGTGTGTGTGTGTGTCAATGGTGTGATGATGGTTACAGATGTGACACCCCTTTGTGTCATATAGTTACCAACCCACTTGGCACCACAAACGTAATCAATGTGGCAACTGGGGGTGGTTATGGCGAATTATTAGGAGGTGAGGAGGTGCCTAGGTTTAGTATGAACACACCCAAAACAAATTGTGACAATATTCTCAAGTGCTAGGGAATGATGGTGTTGATGGGGAGTAGCAAGTGCTATCAACATACCAAGGGAAGAATCCTTGGCCTAGGAATGATGAAATGAAATAGGAAATCTCCATGTGCAATGAAAGACCTATTGAACATTGAGGGCTATAAAATAGATAGTTGGCACAACTTTCCTGGGGAGAATTTCATGGTGGACACTAATGTGGGGTATCTATGGGAGGAAACAAGCATGAAATCTCCTATATATATCTCTAGGCACAATAGTTCTTCCTACCTCTTTTAGTTTTTCTATTTATTACTCAATCTCGTGTTTCCAAGCTTGAGAAGTGTAACACCCTCCTCCCACATTTACCCAAGCTAAATGTTCCACTGGGGTAAGTATGTGATGAATATTTACTACGATATGGTTCAAATTCCCATGTATAGTCAAGGAAGTGGAATCAAAAAACCAAAACCAAATTGACCTTCCTTAAGAGCTATAGAACCTCTATGAGCCAACCAACCCCTCTAGGTGTCCAACCCTTGAGAGAACTTTCTTCTTGACTAAACTAGACCCTTATTCCCTCCCATGAAAATATCTCCATGCAATTGAGACCCTCTAGTCGCTCCCACAATAAGGCCTCCATGTGACTGTGACATTTTTTAGGCAGTTGTGTGCCAACGACCCCAAATTCTAAGCCACTTTTTTAAGGCCATGTCTCGGGCTTCTGCCCAGAAATTCATGAAACTTCCAGAAATAATAAATAACATTATGAAAAAACATCTATATAAAATCTTGAAAAAGGACATGACCTGACAAGGCCTAGCCATGACAGACATTATGTCAAACACATCATGAACATGTAATCTATAGGTCATATAAACGCATATGAGCATAGGGACTTCATACTTATCTGAGATTTGTCAAGAAGATTTGATGTCATATCATAATAGTTTCATTATCAATTATTAGGTCATGCATTCATTATTCATTTATTTACTAATCAAAACATGAGGAGATCCATAACTCAAGTCTATCATAAACCATGCTTATAACCAGTATAAAACCAACACATCGAAAATGATAGAACAACCATTATAACTAGATAATAACAAGCACATTTATGCATAATATACAAGAGGGAAAGATGTCTTATTAGCATATGTAAAATCCAACCAAGCCAGGGATTTCCACGTACCACCGACCATAGATTGGGCTGAACCAAATTTTTCTTTTAGCCAATCACCCCCATGCCATATTCCAAACATGAATGTGGGACTCAAAATAGAAGCAATCAAAGTTTCCTCAGCCGTTACTGTGTATCCTGCCAAGGGATTCCCAAGCCCAAATGATAAACATACACCACAAGTTTTACCGCAATATTGCCATATACCGTAAAAGGGATCACCATGCCCTAAACAAGCATGGATGCATATGGATCTCTTGACCTAAACCATGAGGAATTTGTTTGTCTCCAACCTCTAGGCTTTACCATGTATCATGTCATTATCGGTCAAGAGATTACTAGGCCCAACGAGGCTCTACTCTCTAGTCTTTACTATGTATCCTGCCATTACCAGTCAAGGGATTCCTAGAACCAACAAGAGTATTCACAACCTGGAATTTACATTTTATCCTTGTATTACCATTCAAGGGATTCCTAGGCCTTGTGATTTTTCCTGAGACCACCCCACTTAGTTTCAAAAACATCCAGCAATCCATCTCAACTAAGTAAGAGAAACCCCATCACACCATGGTTATCCAAAATGGAAATGCAAGGCTAAGAACCACTATCACCCATAGCAAAACCCATGCCAAAGATAACAAGAGAGCGAAAAACACACATGCATGTACCATGCATGCCAAAACTAGTAAGGAAATCACACATGCAACTTGATACATGTAAGTAATTCCACTATATCCGCTTGATCCAACTCTTCCTTGCTTGATCTTTGCTTCCCTTTGCTTTCTTGTCCTTCGTTTTCCTTCCTTCCTTCAATGCTAGGATGCTCCAAGAATACTCTAAGTGTGAAAGCGTATGAGAGAGAGAGAATAGAGAGAGATAGCTCAAAAAATTAATTGACAAAAGGTTGTGAACTGATCTTGAAAGGCCTTTTCATTAATGAGGCCTCCCTTTTCTTCAATTTCCATTATTTTCCTTCATTTTCCTCCTCACATGCAACTTGTGGCTCTTCACCTTCCTTTTGTCCTAATTTCCTTTATTTTCATAAATAAAATGTCAGTGATTGCCTCTTGGCTTTCCAAAGCCTTTGAAAATTTCCTTAGCCATAATAAACCAAATGAACACCCACATTAGGATGTTTTTCCTGACATTCAGCTTCGAATAAGTGTCCCATGACCTTGGTCTTATTTTACTCTTATTAACTTTATTACATGGAGTTTTAACCTAGGGTTGTTACAAACCCCTCCCCATAAGGGTAACATTATCCTCGGTATTCAATGACACCTACCACAAAAAGACCGATGAAAAGAAAAATATACTGCCCATGGAGCTTTATAATTGTTGGACATCTAGTCCTCTAAGGGTTGGTATGGAAGATGAATAGTCTAAGGAAGCCCAAGAGACTTTGGAATACAAAACCAAAGGTCATATGAATGTACTATAAATGTATATCATTTGTTAATAATAGATATACTCTCATGCTTATCTTTAATATTCTGTTGTTGCCATGTATGTGTTTAACATGGTACCAGAGCAGGTGTACTCCTGCCCTACTCCAATTTGAGCCACTTGTGTTGTGGCCTTTCTGTGCATGTTAGTTCTACATTCCTATGGATAGAACTGCTATTATTGTGTGCATGCCTATTTCATGCTTCACACTATCCGGCTAACCTCTCTCAGCTAGATTTGCGCTGGGTTCTCTATCCATTGACTCAAATAAAAAAAACACACCCAACTGGACTGTGCACCTGAACGCTCTGTGTTTAATAGAAAATCGAACGACCTTTAAATTTTGTGTTGCATGGAAGACTGAGATGACCGTGGTGAGTGACATGAGTGAAGTAAGTGTCTATGGCGGTCATACATATTCGATCATAGTTACCAAGTTCGCCCGAATTCGGGCAAACAATACGGAAATTCCCCGATTCGGTTCGTCCGTCGAACAGTTCATGGAAATTCAATCGATTCGTTGCATTAAATGTTAATCGTGGGTTAATGCAGTTTGTTAATTTTGTGCGCAGGATGCCTTCTTAACATATATGGAAAATCTGAAAAGTACAAGGAGTTAGGGTTAGTAAACAGTCATCCAGTCAGTCGAACTATTCCCTGTATATTTGGATAGAATATGGTCGTAATCTCTCTACGAGGAATATAACAATAAATAAATAAATCAATGTAAATAATACAAATTCAAACTCCAAAGCATTACCAATTGAGAGGGTTTTAGTCACAAGGTTTTCCTCCCAACACGTAATGGACTGAATGAGGGAAGCAGAGTGAGACAGGGAGGCCGTTACTTTGTAACTCAATCGATGTTTAGCCAACACATCGGATATGGTACAAACGCAGTTGCAATAAGTAGAAATTTCCAACCAAGTTTCATTGAATAAATATTTCATCATAAAATAATGTATATGGGTAAGTAAAAGGATCGAGAGAAAGATTATTAATTCGTTATGCTTTGAAAAGAGAGATAGAAGCCAGATGGGATATAGAGAAGAAAAAAAATGACCAAGCGAAAAAAGAAAACAAAAAGGGAAAATATCAGTGAAATTAAAAAAAATCTGCTTTTTTCAAATCTCAATTTAGAAAAGAAACAGAAAATAAGTGAAAGTAGCTTATTCTTTCTTTGTTATAAGATTCTAGGAATAGAAATAAAGAGAGTTTAGCTGGCGTATATATAAAGAAGAAAAATAAAAAGCTAAAAAGGCAGAACAAAATAGAAAGTAAAATTAATATTAGAAAATTTCTGTTTTTTCAATCTTGGAAACCAAAATGTGTGAAGTAACTTAATTTTAAGTAATTAGTTTTTA
>APFE031580635.1:14032-33194 GCA_000404065.3 Pinus taeda
GGGGATTGGGCAATTTTCAGAATCGCCCAACCCCAGCGATAGACGGGCGAGCTGCCCCCCTCGCCCTCACACCCCTCTCTCTCGCCCGACCTTCCCGCCCACCCCGCAACACCACAACGACCCACCCACGACTATTGGGCGATTGAGTTTGATCGGGCCCACTATGCTCATGAAGGACATAATTGTTATTTTGGCTCAGGACAATTATTAATTTAAAAAAAAAATATCTTCTTCATGAAAGTAATTTAATTTGAAAATTTTCAAGGAAAAAAATTTAACTTTTCAATTGCGAGAATTCTTCGTTGAATATGTTGTTGATAGCAATGTAGCTGCTCCACAAATTCACAAGTCTTTCAATGAACTTCAGAAAATCTGGATGTGATGCGAGTAATAGTGATAATGAAATTTAATATATAAGCGAAACTACGGAGATGTTTTACCGTACGGTTAATGTGGAATAATTTGTTTTAAACTATTATAAAGCGAATATTGTAGAATTGTTTTACAACTGGTTGAATGTGGGATTAATTTATTTTAAAATATATTATAAAAAAAAAAATATTCAATTGTTTAGTAAATATTATATTACTTTAACTATTAAAATAATTAATGTAGAAGTTGTAGTTTACAATTTTAATTTTAATGATTATTTCATAAAAAAAATTATTTTACATTTTTCAATAAATTGTAGAATAAAATAATGAAAGTAAATAAATCTAACAAACTTTTTGAAGGGAAATATTTTCACGAAAATTTTTGGAGGGAAATATTTTCGCGAAACTTTTTGGAAGGAAAATTTCATTATTTAAGCTATATAATATCTTTAGGAGATTTTCCATTTGTATCATTCAACATCTTCTATTTGAAAGGGATGGATTGTTCTGACAGTGAAGTTTCGATTTATACACCATCAACATCTTCATCGCGTAACAACTCTATTCATATTGATGAATATAGCGGGAATTCTTCCACTATGAATAGAAAGTCAATTCTTCCACTTAGTCTTGATTCTAAGAACTATGAAAGCAGCACTGATGAAAGAGGGGATGGAGAATTTCAAATAAATAAAGAGCCACAGATTCCATTTAGTCCTAATTCTAAGGACTACGAAAGCAACAGTGATGAAGACGTGATAATGAATTTCAAAAGAATGGAGTGTCAAAGTGTCCACTTAGTCCTAATTCTAAGGACTATGAGAGCAGTAGTGATGAAGAACATGATGATGAATTTCAAAAGTATGGAGTGTCATGGTGTCCAGTTAGTTCTAATTCTAAAGACTATGAGAGCAGCAGTGATGAAGAGCGGGATGAATTTCAAAAGATTGGAGTGTCACGGTGTCCACTTAGTCCTAATTCTAAGGACTATGAGAGCAACAGTCATGAAGAGCATGATGATGAATTTTAAAAGAATGGAGTGTCACAGTGTTCCCTTAGTCCTAATTCTAAGGACTATGAGAGTAGCAGTGATGAAGGACAGGATGATGCGCTTATTCCTAATTCTAATGAGTATAAAGGTAGTAGTGACAAAGGACAGGATGTAGCATCTTCAATAAGTAAACAGTCACATTTTCGATGTAGTCCTAATTCTATGGACAATGAGAGTAGCACTGGTAATGCACATGAGGAAGAATATCCATTAAACATCCAGTCAAATTTTCCATTCAGTCCGAATTCTAAGGACTATGACAGTAGCACTGAAGAAGGGGAAGATGAAGAATATCCTCCAAGTCAATATTTGAAAAGCAGAGCTGATCATAGTGTGGATAACATTCTTCTTAATGATGATGAAAATCCTTATACAAATGATGATCCAATGATGGAGATGTTGCCAAGAAATATTGTATCGAGGAGTAGGAGTAGACCTTTTCGTATCAATGCAAGCTGTTCTAGTTATACAAGGGGTAGAGCAGAATATCTAACAAGAAGAAGTTCTATCAGCGCTCTCATTTCAAGTGAATGTTGTGAAGAAGATTGCCTGAAACATATGGATTTCAAATTTGCATTAGAAAGCAGGGAGAGATATTTGTCAATGAATAAAAGCATGCAAAATTCATATTTAGTTGGGTGCATGCAATCTACATTGTCAGGTTATGATTATCATATTATGACTTTATTTATCTGTAGAAAAGCTTTCAAAATGTTTCATTTGATTGGAAATTTTCGTCTCTCGAGAATTCAAGAAAATTTGGAAAATGATCCTACATTTTATTCAGAAGTACGTCATAAAAGACAGTTTGGGCCATTATCAAATACTGTAATGTCATGGATGAAAGATTTCTTTTCAAAGCATGGAGAGTGTATGCCAAATAGAGAGACAATACATATTCCAAATAATTTTTCAAGACAAGAAATCTACAACTTATACAAAGAATATGCAGAAGCTGCTGAGGGACATGGCAGGTTTATTACATATCAATATTTTGTGAAAGTATGGAAGAAAGAATTCAACAATGTTCGTATTCCTAAGAAGACAAGGATGGGGATTTGCAGTACATGTGCTTCTCTTAAATCAAAAAGGGACAAATGTGAAGGGTCATAAAGAGGTGAGCATTCATAACTTTAACTTTTAAAATTGTATAGTCATCAACTATAAAAACATATTTCTTAATGAATTTCTTTTATGTTGTGTAGATTTAATTGTCAAAGAACTTTAGGAGCATCGCGAACAACAAACAAACGAAAGGAAGAAGTTGTACAAGCATCGAAAGAAGTGTTATGATAATCCAAATAAATATCTGGGTTTGATAATTGATGATATGGACCAAAAGAAAACACTTTTACCACATTTTGTTCACACACCCAAAAATTTACAGGAGGAAAATTTTATTCAGTTTCACTTGGTCAGTTGTATGGTTTTCAATGGGAAAATGTTGCCAAGGGTGTACTTCACAACTCCAAATATTCATAATGATGCAAATATGACCATAACCATAATTCATGATGTGATTTCTCATTGGTCTAGTAATCTTCCTGAAGTTTTGTATCTACAATTGGACAACACTTGCCGTGAAAACAAAAATCAAGTTGTAGGTCTTCCGGGGCAAAATGTAGATCTTTGCCCAAATCCATCTTCATAAATCATCTGGTAGGCCATTTAATCGTTGATGGATAAAGAGGAGGAAAAAGACACCAGGGCAGCACTAAAAATCCAACTTGTAGGGGTCTCAAGAGTGGGGGGAAGTGAGAGTGGTTCTTCAACATCACATTCCAAACCCATTTGTCCCAACCCCTAAGCTTTCTCAACTTTTTTTGTTCCTAGAACCACACCTGGTGCACAACTTGGCATCAAATCGACACTTAAAAAAGGAAAAGGCAGAAGCTGTCAGGTTGGTTAGTAAGTGTCTTCTATAGAGTGATGTTCCTTTGAACATTGCCAATACAAATCCATTCTACCAACCTATGTTTTATGTTGTTGCTGTCGTTGGCCCGGGGTACAAAGTCCCCACCTTTGCAGAATTGAGAGGGCCTATTCTTCAAGATGAAAAAACTGATTGCACTTCTAGATTGGAGGAGTTTAGGGCATCATGGGAACACATTGGATGCACAGTCATGTTAGATGGTTGGACTAACCAGAAGGGTAGGACCCTTTTTAACTTCTTGGTTAGTTGTCCCAAGAGGACAATGTTTATGAAATCTGTTGATGCCTCTGCACACATTAAAGATGCACGTTTATTATGTGAGTTGTTGGACATCTTCATTCAGGAAGTAGGCGCAAGAAATGTTGTCCAAGTCATAACAGAGAACGCTGCAAATTATGTTGCAATTGGCAAGTTACTTATGGAGAGGTATCCTAACTTGTTTTGGACACCTTGTGCTACTCATTGTATTGACTTGATGTTGGAGGAAATAGGTAAGATTCTATTGTGAGGGATATTGTTGAGTCATCCAGGAGCATAACAAAATTTACATATAATCATGCATTTGTGCTTAGCTTGATGAGAATATTCACCAACAACAAAGAGTTGGTGCGTCCTGCCATTACACGATTTGCCACTACTTTCATATCTCTTCAGTCTGTGTTGAATTCTATGTGGAATGTGAAGAGCATGTTTCTTTCACTGGATTGGCGTGCATTATCTATTAGCCACAAACCAGAGGGAGAGGGCATATGCATACTAGTTTCATATGATCAGAGCTTTTGGGCAAGAGTAGAGGAGGTGTATGCCATTTCAGAACCTTTGGTAAGGGTTCTTCGGTTGGTTGATGGAGACAAGCCCACAATGGGCTACTTGTATGAGGCCATGGATAGGGCCAAAGAAGCCATTTGTGCTTATTATGAAGATAAGGGAGACGAGGGGTTAAAGAAACAACAACTCATATGGAGAGTGATTGATGAGGGATGGAACAATACCCTCCATCGCCCCATTCATGATACAGGTATCTACCTCAACCCCGCATTTGCTTATGCATGTGGTTTTAGATTTGATGCCGAGGCGATGGATGATTCTTCACTTGTGTTGAGAGGATGGTGGCATCTGAGCAAGAACGTGAAGGTATTTCTAAAGAAATGGAGGCATGTAGGATGGGAGGTGGCACATTTGGTTTTACCATGGCTGTTAAGAATAGGACGACCAAAATGGCAGGTAAGCTTCAGTTTGTTTCGAACTTTCAAGTTTAGAATTTAAATGTACAACTCATATGGAGAGTGATTGATGAGCGATGGAACAATACCCTCCATCGCCCCATTCATGCTATAGGTATCTACCTCAACCCCGCATTTGCTTACGCATGTGGTTTCAGATTTGATGCCGAGGTGATGGATGATTCTTCACTTGTGTTGAGAGGATGGTGGCATCTGAGCAAGAACGTGAAGATATTTCTAAAGAAATGGAGGTAGGTAGGATGGGAGGTGGCAAATTTGGTTTTACCATGGCCGTTAAGAATAGGACGACCAAAATGGCAGGTAAGCTTCAGTTTGTTTCGAACTTTCAAGTTTAGAATTTCAATGTTTTTCTTTTATGTTTCTCATTTTTCTTTTAACTTGTAGATGCTTGGTGGACAAGCTATGGTGGCAGAGTACCCATCTCCAAAAGCTTACCATTCGAGTGCTCACCCAACCATGCAGTTCCTCTGGGTGTGAGCACAACTAGAGTGTATTTGAGAAAATACATAGCAAAAAGAGCAAGAGGTAAAAAGATTTCAAATTAAATTTTTTGAATTCATTTCATTCTTTTTAATATTTAAATTTTTAAATTTTCTAAGTACTAATTTACTATCTATGACCCTAATACAGATTGGAGTCCCAATGACTCAATGACATGGTTTATGTCTGCTACAATCTTTGATTCTGGGTGAGACAACTTCAGGAACCACCTGATGTGGAAGCCATTTCATTAGACAATATTGATACCACTGCTGCATGCAGGTTTAAGACTGAGAGGCCGACCATGGACTCGATCCCTGATTGGTTAAATGTGGATCCAGAGGAGGTAGCAGTTGTAGGGGAGGGAGAGCCAGAAGTAGAGGAGGAGGAACAACATCAGGGTCAGGAGGCAGAGCTGGATAAGGATGATGAGGAGGTGACACCATCTAGGATGGCCAACAACAATGTAGGATAGAGGCCAACTCTTTAATCGACTTCTAGAGGACGACTGAATCCATTTGTATTTCCAGGGGCTGGGCCTTCTTCCTCTAGAGGAAAAGGCAAAGCCATTCCCTATTCCCGTAAAAGGGGCAGAGGATCTCAGTAACTGATTACTTTATGACATGTACATGACTCATGATATACATTTATTATATTTTTTGTTGATATTTTCACTCTTGAGAATTGAGACTCAAACAAGACTTAAGATTCAGGAGTTGATCCACTATTTTTATTTTTTTCCCCTAGAAAATCCATAACTTTTCTTTATTAGAAAAATTACATATTGTAGATGCTGTTGCATATGCTGTAACGAGTCACTATGGACTATATACAAAGTAACTTGCTATGAACTGTTTCAGATACACCACGCAGGGCAATCTGCTATAATCTGCTGTGAAAATACCTGTAGTATTTCTAGTTTAGGCCTGTACATAAGCCACATAGGGCCCTTTCAAAAATTTCCTGAAGTTTCCAAAAAGTTTTTGTTTTTTCAAAAAATTTACAAAAACCAAATAAAAGATCAAGGACCCATGTCCCTCAAATATTGTGGATCTATATATGGCCAGTGATAATACTGATATTCATTTGTCCCTCTCTGCTCAGTTATCACCCATTCGCCTCTGGGCAATAACACGGCCTCCTTGGATAATTTGTTAGCATCGCCGTTATGCTCCCTGTAGATATGAGTGCAAGAGATATTGTTAAATTCTGCCTTAAAAATATTTACTTCGTTTAAAATGTTGCTGAGTATGTGTATGTGACAAGCAGAAATGCCATTGAACCAATTTATAATAATCTTTGAGTCCCCAAATATATTTAATATGTTGCACTGGTGTCCCAAGGAGAAATGCAATAAGTGGCACAAGGTAATGAGCTCAACATAATTATTGGTTCCAGCTCCCAGTCCCATCTTGACTTTATAGAAGTGTTGATCACTGATATACAGGATGAAACCACCACCACATCCCTGTTGGTTTGCAGCTCCGTCAAAGAAAGTCCAAGGAGTATTTTTGTCTATACAAGGAGGAGGATGTGGACGGCGCTCTCTAGGAGGTGGAGGGTCAGGCAGTTCCTTGAAGGCAGATATAATGCCAGCCTCAATTTGAGGCCAATGTGCTGGTCTATTATCGAAGATGAGACGGTTTCGGGCCTTCCATATATACCAACTGACCAGCAAGGGGAGTTTCTGAAGATTTGATCCCTTGTGTCTATTGGTCCAATCATCCCATGCGCTACCCAGATCATTTCGATCCCATTGCCCTGTGTATTGGATAGTGGTAGATAAGGCATTCCAAAGAGAGAGTATGACGTTACATCACAAAAGAAGGTGTTCTGTAGATTCAGATTCACATTTACACAGGATGCACCAGGTAGGCCCATGAAAATCTCTGTGTGTTAAGTGTTCCCCCGTGGGCACCTTGTCTCTCAGAATGCACCAGAAGAATAATTTGGTTCGCGGCGGAGTAGTGAGTTTCCAAATGTTTCTCCACCAGGTAATAATCCTTTCAGATCTCTTGTGAGTATTTAAAGAAATGTATCCAGATTCTGGAGAATATATGCCATTCTCAGCCAGGCACCATACTAATTCATCAGGTCCCTCCTTGATCCTGATGTGGGATTCAGATAGTGCTGATATATACTCTTGCCATTCCAGGTGCCATCTAGGGGGTAAGTCAAGTTGGCGGGCCGATTTCCATGCTTGTGTAAATATCCCTGTATTCTGTTGATCTTCAATATGTGAGAAAACCCTGATCTCGTGGGAGTGGAGATACGTGATGAGGTCTTGAGAGAGTAAGTGCCTTCCTCCACCTCCAATCCATGGGTCCAGACCAATCCGTGCAAGGGAGCCATCGTTTATCCTCCACACCAGATTGTCTCTTATATGGGACAGGGAGTGAATCAAAGCCTTCCACACTGATGAGATGCCTGACCTCGGCCAACTAGGCATTCTGACCCAATCCATCAAATGTTGTGGCCAAATGTATTTGTGGTAAGAGATATGAGTCCATAGATTCTGACTAGTTAATAGGGTCTAGCTCATTTTTGCAGCAAGGGCTTGCGCAAATAGGGGGAGATCTTTTAATCCCCAGCCCCCCCATTTCTTTGGCAGCGCAATCTTTTGCTAGCTAATCCAGGTGAATATCTTTTTGTCTTGATTCCCAGCCTAAAGGTACCTATTGCACAGTTGTTGCAAGCGAGATAGGATATTCCTGGGTATCCATGCAAGTGCCATCCAGAAAACAGGGGTAGCTTCCAGGACCGATTTGACAAGTACCAACCTTTCTGCCCTGGATAAGTATCTATGGCTCCAACATGATAGTCTTTTCTCCAATTTTGAGATAAGCCAAACCCAATCTGCTATCCTCTGGCTGGTGGGTTTTAACCAAAAACCCAGATATTTGAGTCCTCTGTCCATTGGGTGGATACAATATGGAAAAACCTGATGAGCATAATGTGATTCATGGACAGAAGTACGAGCGAACGTGATAGTAGATTTGGAATGGTTGACAAGCATCCCAGAGGCTGATGAGAAAAGGAGAAGGATCCTGGAGAAAGTAAGAGACTCCCGAATGCTACCATCCAACAGGATAAGCACGTCATCCACAAATAGAAGATGGGTAAGAAAGCATTCGTCTGAGATCTTGAGGCCACAAAGGTCTCCTTCCCTCTTGGCCGATGCAATTAAACGACTAAGGCCTTCGATGACAATAAGAAAGGGGAGGGGAGATAAGGGACATCCTTGCCTAAGCCCCCTTTCAGAATGGAAGAAATGGGAAGCTGAGCCATTTATGAGAACACTGAATGTGGGAGTGGTAATGTAGGCCATGATCCAAGTAATGAAATTATGTGGGAAACCCAGATGGATGAGCAGCATCTTGATGTAGAGCCAGCTGACCCGATCGAAAGCTTTTGATAGGTCAATCTTGAGAATGATACTTTTGAGGTGTCTGGACTAGATAGAATGAATGGCTTCTTGGGCCGATCCTATGGCTTCATGATCTGTCTGGCTTCAAGGAAAGCAAATTGTTGAGGAGCAATATGCCGGGAGAGAATAGGTTTGAGACGATTGGCAATAATCTTAGAAATGATCTTGTAAAGGCAGTTGCACAAAGATATGGGTCGGTAATCATCAAAAGAGGAAGGAGAATCAGACTTTGGGATGACAGCAATAAAAGTCGAGTTGATGGCATGATATAGGGATCCAGAAACTCTGCTCTCCTCCACTACCTTCAGTAGGTCTGACCCTAGTATCTCATAGAAGGCAAGATAGAACTTGATAGTCCAGCCATCTGGGCCTGGACTCTTATCCTTTTTGAACCATTTTAACGTGCCTTCCAGTTCCCCAGAGATTATCGGTGTAAAGAGCTCTTCTGCATCTTCCTCATTGACAAATCTAGGAAAGTGACCTGCCACATTTATAATATCAGCCAAATTTGCATCTGGGGGACACTTATAGAGGTTTCTGAAGTGAGAAGTACCCAGGTGAGAGAGCTTGTTGAAAGAGTCAGCTAGGCCTCCCTCAGGTAGAGGGAGATTCCAGATAGTATTAGCAACCCTTCGACGCTTTGCATAATTTTGAAAGAACCTAGTATTGTCGTCACCAGCTTTCAGCCAAATGGCTTTGCTCCTCAGTCTTTGGGATTCCTCCCTTGCTTTTAGAATATGGGCCTTCTGATTTTCCAGCTCGATCAAGCGTGCCTTGTCATCCGCTGAGATGAATCCCAGACTTCTTTCGTCTAATAAGGAGCTCAGTTAAGATTCAATGTAAGTGAGCTGTGCATTTTCCGAAATAAGCTTTTCCTTTGCCCAATTGATGGAGAGGTGTTTGAGCTTGGAAAGGTTATTGCAGAAACCCTTTGCCAATGATTCCTCTCTGTTAATAGGGTTGGCGATCCAGAAGTCAAAGACCAATTTTATGTAATCAGGGTCCTTCAACCAAACCTGATTGAATTTAAAGGGGCTTTTGGCTTTTGGTGAGGTCCATGGATTTCCAGATATATAGGGGAATGATCCGAGATACCCCTTGAGCCTACCCATTGCTTGTAATGATGCAGACGTTGAATAAGTAGACCCTTCATCAAAAATCTGTCTAGTCTTCGAGCCAAAGCTGCTTCACCCACTCTTCTCTTTCTCCAAGTGGGGAGTGGTTTGTGCATAGGGACATCTACAAAATTGGTTTGATCTAATAGATTTGTCATGTGCGCTGTGATAGCATCGACCTGAGCTGATGATCCCCAAGATTCATTGAACCCCAGGG
Source organism: Pinus taeda (assembly GCA_000404065.3). Taxonomy (NCBI): domain Eukaryota; kingdom Viridiplantae; phylum Streptophyta; class Pinopsida; order Pinales; family Pinaceae; genus Pinus; species Pinus taeda. The sequence continues at coordinate 23,874 of APFE031580635.1, forward strand.
AAAAGTTTAGGACCCCTCCGATGATAATGTGATCCGAAGCCAGAATCGAGAGGTTTAGGAAATGGTGCCAGAACTGTTCGCTCTGATGACAGGGTCCATATACATTCACGATCCGAAGATTTTTACTGAGTTCAGCAGAGAAAATATTGATGCCCATGAATCCCAATCCCCCCCAAGATGCATCAACCCTGATAGATCTAGGGTTATATCCTATAGCCAGTCCCCCCGATCTCCCTACCGCATCAATTGCCACAAAATTCCAGCTCGGGACTAGGGATTGCAGGGAACGGGTAATGTGCTCAGCTGGACCGAGGATTTCTTGAAGCAGAATAATGTCAATCGTATCAACTTCAACCAGTCTCTGCAAGGCTAGTTTCTTAGAGGCACTAGCCAAGCCCCTGCAGTTGAAGGACAGGCATTTCATGGGGGAACACCTCTTGGGGTATAATTTGCTCTAAGGACCTCGTCAAGAGTGGATTGTCGGCCAGAGGCTACCTTCGCCCCTGCTCGCAGAATGGCTTTCGAGAGATCAGACTTCCTCCCTCTAGAAGTCAGGGGACCAGAGCCCGGTAGAGAGAGCCCTAATCCAGTTTGGTGAGTCAGAATATCCTTGGAGTGGGATCTGGAGCAGAGGAAATAGTAGTGTGAAAGTGAGACCCCGGGGGATGTCGGCGAGATGGAGGAAGTAGAAGGAGAAAGCAGAGATGGGGTAGAGGAGGCGATGAGGGGTGGGCCGACATGTTACAATGTGCCAAGGAAATCTAAGGCGATGAAACAACAACAGATGAGATATTTTCAAAAGATGAGGGGGGAGGATTCAGAGAATTACCCGAGACTTGTGCAGCTTCAGTGGCAGCACGAGCCTTGGTCATCGGCGGCGAAGATGTTCCATGCCCAGCCACCACTGTCTTCAGAGTGGGAGAGATTGCTGATGAGGTAGGACCCAAGGGAGGAGGGTGAAAAGCCGCCGACGAGTTGACCCTGGATGGGATAGGCGTTACCTTTGGAGAGTCCTCTGATTTCCTGTTGAGTGGCAATCTTTGTAGAGATGTCCCACCTTGTGACACCGTCTGCAGCGAAACGGAACCCCTTCATATTCCAAAATCTGGATCCTGCTATACTTCCCCCATTATAGTGTAATCTTTTCCTCCAGTCCCTCATGAGTGTCCAAATGGACTAGAACATGGGCAAGGGTTCGATTCTTCGATTCAATAAAAGTGCGATCGTGGTCCAAATATGTTCCTAGAGCATTTCCAATTTTGATAAAAACTTCCTCGCACTAGTACTGTAAAGGGAGCCCTGGCAATCGGACCCAAAATGATCCACTATTTTTATATGTGATGTAGCACTAGACTTCATATACATATTATATATTAGCTTTCTTTACATGTTTATCTGGAAATGCATTTATTTGATGTTGTGAATACTCTAGATGCTAAAAAAATAAAAATAAAATGAATTTTTTTGTATTTTTTTTTTTAATTTTTGCCGCCTTTTTGTCAACTTTTTCAAAAAACTCCCGACTTTAACGAGTTTTTGAATTTTCGGACCCTTGCCGATTTAATCCCGACTTCGACTTTTTCCATGCTGATTTAAAGAGCTAGTTTATAACACCAAGTGTAATTTCAAGATTGTATGTTTAGGAACCTATTTGAGCCTTTATTGATTGACATAATCCTTTAGGTTGAACCATGGAAACCTTTGAACTCAAATCTTAAACTTGCTCTTCTATCCACTAAAAAACCATAATTCCTCTTATTCTTGCCCTTGTGTGGAATTTATTGTAGAACCCTCAAGGGGCATTTCTCTTAAGTTAATTGGGTTACTTGATCCCTGAGATTTGCTAGGGAAACCTCCCTTGTGTTGGATTTTTTTCATCACTAAAACGAGGGGAGTTGTTGCTAAGGTGACAACATTAACACTCCCATTGTTGCACTTAATCTAGGTTGCCTTGTGAGGCTTTGCACTAAGGTGCTATCTTTTGTTGTAACAGGTACCATGGTGGTCAAAAGCATAGGTCATCTTGCAAGAGACATAAATTCTTCATATGAACTACGATTGAGGAGGACCTTCTTGTTTTTGGCAAGCCCTCAATGTGTAGAACAAGATTGAAGGGTAGACTTTGACCACAAAGTTTTGACCCCAAAAGTGATTGTTTAATACCCTAAACGGGCTCCAAAATTTTCAAGTTTCCAAATTACTAGAATAGGACCTACCCTTAAAGTGGGCCCATAAGTCAATAGCTCTAATTTTTCCCCTTATAAAGTACCAAAATAGATGACAAATTATATATAGTTATCCATTTCGGATCGTATTATTTGATGCAGTTTGTGTTTGTATGTTCGTAGGATTTGTCCCACTATTTTTTATAAATGATTGTATAGATGATTCTCAACATATAAGTGCATCTCTTCCTTTCAAACTATGATGGCGATCCTTTTGGATGTAACACACTTAGCGACTTTGCGATTAGATGTAGTGTTTGCCACTATGTTGCAGGAAACGTTGGGGGGGGCGTTTCCGGCCGGAAACGGAAACGAAACGCGTTTCCGCGTTTGGTACAGCCGTGAAACGCGTTTCCAGCCGTACCACCACGTTTCCCCAAATGGAAACGTGGGTGGTACGGCCAGAAACGCGTTTCACGGCCGTACAGCCCCACGTTTCCAAAAAATCAAGTGTTTTTTTTAATTTTTTATTTGTTTTTAATTGTTTATGTGCACTCCAACCTTCGCCTTGCATCTCGTAGGGGTCCAGAATACAACAGTGGTCCTTCTAAAGAATGGGATGTGGAGGCAGAAAATCCTGATTTGGAGCTCTCTCTTGTTGCCTTGAATATTGAGGACGAGTCTTGGAAGTGGAATTGGTGCATCATCTTCTTCAGCACCACCATCCACTGTTGAGCATTGTGCTGCTTCTATTTTTGATGAGGATTGTTATGATGAGGATTAGTCTTTTGTCTCTATAGTTCTTGCAACCTTATAGTCTTTATTGTACTTGCAAGCCTCATATACTAATATAAATAAAGGCTGATTTTGAGATTTTGCCCTTGGATATATAATAAACTTTAATGGTTTGCTTTTGGATTTTCCTATATTTTTTTTTTCATTATGTGTATCATTCATGACTCATGAGTAAATGTGATATAAATTTAATCTTAATGTTAAATGTAATAAATTATAATGTATCATTAATGCTTTATGATTGCACATATATATAATAATTTTTAAATATTTTTAATATATATATATATATATATATATATATATATATTCGCTTTTCCTCGTTTCCTCAAATTTGGGGAGGTCGTGTTTCGTGTTGCTTCCCGTTTCGGAAACTCGTTTCCGTTTCCTCGTTTCGTGCAACTTAGGTTTGCCATCCTATCCACCTTGAGTTGATCAACATGCTTTAGTGGACCCTTTTTCTATAACTCTACCAAGGCCACCTTCACTAAGTTTTGGAACCATGTGGTGTTGGAGATATGAATTCACGAGGTGTTATATCTTCACTATGTGACCTAGCTTCAACATTAAGGGGTGAAATTGTGAAGTAATGTCTTCTCTCCAAGGCCTTTTGTTTAGATTAAGAAGGGATCTTGTTACTAAGGCCAACACTGTTTTGAGTTGGGAATCCATAAACTTCACTCACCTTTGTATCTTGGACGTGACCAACCCTTATTTTTGAGTAGGGTATCCATAAATAATTCGAGTTGTAATTGAGCCATCTTACTTTGTAGTTGAGTTGGATATTCGAGTTGGGTATCCATAAACCAATTCCAGTTGTATTCGAGCCCTCTTACATTGTAGTTGAGTTGGATATTCATAACTCACTCATAGGGTGTTCGAACTTCTAAACTGTGTTCAAGGTCTTTGTTGTATTTGAGCTAGGTATTCATAGGCCCACTTTTCTTGGCCATGAAAAATCTTATGTTGAAACTTGAGCTAGGTATCCATAAACCCACTCTTAGGTGTATTCAAGTTGAGTTGGGTATCAGTAAACCCGCTCTTCATATTTTGGCCACAACCAACCTTTGTATTCAGCTAGGTATCCATATCCCTACTTTTTTTTTTTCTTTCTATTTCATCATTTCTCTCCATAGGCCTTTGTTCATCTTAATGGGCGGTGCTCATAATGGTGTAATCCTTACATTTGGCTACAACCAACTCTTATTGTTTCATTAATGTGATCATTTATTGTATTACTAGGTTAAGGTTAAGGCTGACATAGCCAATTTTAGTATATAGTCTCAATAACCCTCTTGGGGAGTGCAACCTACTTATGTCAACCTATAACCCCTCTTGGGAGGATACCCTTCTTGAGTTGTGTATAAATACATGGCTCAATCCTTATTTGTAAATTATGTACCCTTTTTTAGTTGTGTATAAATACATGACTCAAACCTCATTTGTAAATCATGATTTTTGGTTATTGAGGAAATGTTCTCTATTACACTTGTTTAAAGCCTATGTCAGAGTTGCAGGGGAGCGCTCCCCCCCCTTGGAACCCGCTCCCAATCCGCGTTCCGACGGGAGCGGCTCGGGAGCGCGCTCCCAAGAAATTTTTTTACGCTCCCTACCTAAATCGGGAGCGACTTCGGGAGCGTCGCTCCCGGAGCGAAAATTACAGCCCTGGAGTGATTAGGGAGCGATCACTCCCGAGCGTTTAATTTTCGCTCCGGGAGCGACGCGCGCGACACCGGGAGCGATTCGGGCGAAAAAAAATCTGCGGATGCGAAAAAAATTTCATTTAAAAAAGAATTAGTTTTAAATTGACTTGGGGGCAAAAAAAAATTCATTCTCACTTGAATGAGTTGAGGAGAAGCTGGAGAGCGAAGGAGATTGAGCAACGGAGCGAGGAGAAGCGAGAAGCAAGCGCCAAGGAGCAAGCCTGCAAAGAGGTTAGTTACATTTTTTTTTTGTGAATTGTGGTAATTTATTATCTACAAAAATATATAAAAGTACAAAACTTAGGTTCCTCAATCTGCCCCCTAGGGAAACCAAATCTGTTGGATCCTATACTTACAAGAGTTAATACTGTTTTCAAAACTGGTTACTGTCATACTGGTAAGAACACAAAAAGCCTTCTACACCCAGATTTATCCCTCAAACTAAATTAAGCTCGTTCCAATTAGACTAACCCCCTAAGCTACTGCCGCTAGGGCAAACCAGATGAAGCTTCTAAAAAACAGGGTTTTTGACATGCAAAAAGGGAAAAAAAGAAGCAAAAACCAGGCCTTTCGTAGCGCTGTAGGTCCTCAGTCGATGTTGATATTGACTCTGTCTTTCCTCTGCTCCATCAGCATAGCTTTGATTTCCTTGAGGAGTTCGTTCTGTTGCCTTACCAGCTCCTCCACATTTGCGACTTCCTTTTTCGCCGCCGTTGTGTCCTGCGCCATCTCTACCATCTCAGCCGCGACCTGCTCCATGGCCTTGGCTAGGAGGTGCTTCAGGATCCAGTAAGTGTGAAGAGCGCGGTGGTACAAAGTGAGTCTGCCCCGTGTGTGACCAGGGTCCGGTAGCTGCAGGGACCAATCATTCATTTCCGGATCAGAGGGCTCCTCTAACAACTTCTCCTCCATGGCCTCGATAATGTTCCTTATGTTAGCATTTGAATCCAGATTATAAGCTTGTTCAGCCTCATGCACAGTCCGACTGATAGACTTGTTCCTTCTTTTACGTCTTTTCTGAGTCCTGTTACCCTCCGCATTACTGGTGGCTTGACGGGGGCGACCTCTTCCTCTCTTCATCTGTTGTTTTCGCCCTTCTCCCTCCTTAACTTGCTTCGAGCCTCTACTGCTTTGCCCAGTTTCGAACCGCTTGCCTCTGGGTTCTTTAACCTGCCTGCAGTCTAACTCCTCCGAGCTTTCGATTTCGATTTTAGCCCTGTCCCATTCGCAGTGCCTGCCCTCAGCCGCTACCTTCTCCTCTTGGACAGCCTTATCTCTTCGCTCACCCATTTTCGATCGATTGAGGCGCTGGTTAGGGGTTCTCTGCCAGGTCGCCGCTTCGCTTGCCACCTTCTTCGGATTTCTGCTGTTAGACATTCTTCCTGTGTTCCTCCTTATAGCTTCCCTACCACCTTTGCTCGTATGATGAGAATGCTCCCCCTTGCGCATGCCACTATTACCCCAAATGCTAGCTTTGGGATTGTGAATCAGTTTTTGTTTTGGGCCGTGTCCCTGTCTCGCTGCGAAATCATTAATTATCGCTGACAGGGTGTTTAGGGCGCCGCCCTTCTGTCCTCTCCTTATTGCCACCGGATGATGTCTTAATCTCCTTCTCCCTCTCCACGCGGGGTTGTAATTATGCCTGTTCAGCATCATGATTATCCTTACTAATGAGCTGTTTTAGCCCGTCCCATCTTGCCAACGTTACCTGATTGGTCCAACTGTCATCGATTGGCTCCATTTGTTCTTTGCTTCCCCAATTCGCCAGGCAGTCTGCGGGTTTATTGCCCTCTCGTCTTACATGCGAAGTGATCTTGAAGTCGATTCCTGTCAACACTTCCTCTATATCTCGGACTGTGCTAGCACTTCGCCAGCTTTTCACTACCTTCTCCCAATTCTTTCCTTGGATTAATTTCCTTATCGAATTAATAACCAAGGTGGAGTCCCCTTCAATTTCTAACTTCCTATAACCATTTCTTCTGGCAATTTTAAGTCCTTGATATACCGCCATGAATTCTGCCTCATTATTGGTCATTGTTCCTCCATGTTCAGCATAGATCCATTCTGTAACCCCTTCTCCATTTCTGAATATTCCACCAAAACCCGCTGGACCAGGATTCCCTTTAGCACCTCCGTCAAAATTGAGTTTAATAAACCCTTCTGGAGGCTTTCTATAAACCGCACGACTTTGATTTGCTGATTGATGGTTTTGCTTGGATTTTTGATGGTAGATCATCCCTTGTTCTATATTCAGCTTCTTTAGAATCTCTGTTTCAGCTTCCGTAGTTTTCCAATCCTCATCTGCCCAATTCTCCGTTAGGATTGACTGTTTTATTTGCCTTAGCGTTCTCTTCCATATTTCCTCTGGACCTGAGGACTTCCCTTTAAATATCTTACTATTTCGTTCCTTCCATAGATTCCATACATTGAAGCCTGCTGATATGCTCCACGCTCTTCTAACTATTTTGCTTTGAAACTTTCCTTCTCCCCAATCGCTAAGGGTTTGAATTATGTCTCGCGGGTTTCTTGCTGTTGTCGCGAATAGACTTTTCGTTTGCTCCCACTGGAATTGAGCCGCGTTGCATCCATTAAACAGGTGTTCCTGATCTTCTTCCTCTGAATTACAAAGGCAACATCTTGTTGGGCCTGAGAAGCCTCTTTTTTGAATTCTGTCCCATGTTAAAATCCGTTTTCTTCCAACCAACCATGCAAACAGTTTAATCTTCGGCCACCACTTTGTTCTCCATATCCTTTTCCACTTTTGTTCTTCCTCCCCCGGATCATCCTGGGTTTTAACTTTGTAGGCTTCTTTTATGGAAAATATCCCTTTCGTTTCTTTGCCCCATCGGAGGATGTCTCTGTCGTCTCTCTTTCTTATCTTCCTGGAATCAATTTCCTTTCTGAAAGTTATTTTTTGATCTTCTGTTGCATTCCTTTTCCATTCCTCCAGAGGTTTCCATTCTCGCCATTCCTCATTTCTGGGTTTTGCAGTCCAGTAATCTTTAACCGTGAGGAGGCCTCTATCCACACCTGTTATGTAGATTTCTTGCATACCTTGAAGGTTCAGCATTTTCTCCCTTTGCTGCCAGGCTTCATCCCAAAATCTCGCTATCTGACCTCCTCTTATTTCCCAGAATATATGTCTGTCTATTAAATCCCTGCTTTGGGTGGTTAAGTTCCAAATATCCGATCCCCGAGGTATATTTTGTTCCCTTAGAATTTCTTCAGGGGTGAGAGGCATATTATATTTTGCAGTCTAGATTTCTTTCCATAAGTCCGGTCCCCCTTGTAGCCATCTCCATCTTAATTTGGCAGCGAGTACTTGATTTAAGGTCCATGGGTCTCTGAGGCCTAAGCCACCTTTTTCCTTGGGTTTGGTTAGACTATTCCATGAACAGAGGGCCCACTTCTTTTGTTGCTTCGGGCCCCCCCATAGAAATTTTCTATAAATCTCTACCAGTTTATTACAAATTCCTTTAGGGGCAGCCATCACGGATAATAGATATATCAGAATAGCTTGTATAGTGGCTTTGAGCAGCACTACCCTTGCTGCTAGGTTCAGAGCACGGAAAGTCCAATTATCCAGCCTTTTCATGATCTTCTCAAGGATATTTTTCCAATTTCCTATTTTAAGGGTAGATGTGTCTAGCATAGTTCCTAAATATTTGGTAGGGAGGTCCCCTATCCTGTATCCCATGACCATGGTGAGATGATTCTTAACAGGTTCCACAGTATTAGAGAAAAAGGTTTTGGATTTGTCATTATTCACCTCCATCCCTGAACTTTCCATAAATATCTCTAGAATTTTCTTTATCCTTTTGACTTCTTTCAGGGTAGCTTTGCAATAAATCATTATGTCATCCACAAATTGTTGGTGAGTGACTGTGGTTTGATTCCCCCATAATCTGAGGCCTTGAATTTTCCTTTCTCTTAATTCTTTTTTAAAGTATCTACCTAATCCTTCTGCTGCAATTATGAAGAGAAAGGGGGATAAGGGGTCCCCTTGTCTGAGGCCTCTTGTAGCATTGAATGTTTCTGATGGCGCTCCATTCAGCAGAATAGAGAAATTTGGAGTAGAGATCATGCTTAGGACCCAGTTCACCCACCTATCACAGAATCCAAAGGCTTTAAGAATCCTTTCTAGGTACTTCCAACTTAGCCTATCATAGGCTTTTGAGAGGTCAAGTTTAATTAGCATACCTTTTTCTTTTTTGTTTTCAGAGTGTGGAGGACTTCCTGAGCCACCACAAGCCCATCCAGAATCTGCCTTCCTTCAACAAACCCAGTTTGCTCTGGGGAGATAATACTTGGCAGGATCAATTTTAGTCTCTGAGCTACAATTGATGCCACTATCTTTTAGATGACGTTACAAAGGGCTATAGGACGAAAGCCATCAGCTTGCTCTGCCTGATTAGTTTTAGGAATAAGGGTTAAAAGGGTTGAGTTTATTCCTGGCCATATTCTTTGATTTATTCTGGCCTCCTCTACAACTTCCAGAACTTCTGCTACAAGAAACTTCCACCCCGCTTGGAAGAATTCTACAGTATACCCATCCGACCAGGAGCTTTGTTCCTTTTCACGTTTCTAACAATATCCTCCACTTCTTCCATGGTGATTTTCCTCATGAGTGCCAGGTTTTGATCTCTTGTGACTACATT
>APFE031580644.1:7286-35734 GCA_000404065.3 Pinus taeda
TTCCATTGTTAACTTGTGAGGAGAGATTACCATCCTTTCTTGTTGCCATATTGGGAGTGGGTGAGCTTGTCAAGTAGAGGAAATCTCTTGTTGGACCCTGGGAGGAGCTTGCACAACACCAAGGCTCAGGTTTTAATGGTTCCTTTTTTGTTTCCTTAATACAAATAAGTCCATTCTTCTCAATGATTTGTTGTTAATGAATTATTTCATGTACTCCTTGGTTTATGTGATGAATATGCTTTGTTTTATGATGAATATTCAGGTGTTATGTAATCGTTTGCTTTGTTAGTGTATGCAGGTCTTAAAGTGAAGGAGGAGCTCATCTGGATCAGCAAGGCTGGACTGCTACAACAAGCGTTGGACCTAAGGTAAGATCGGAAAACACTTGATTTCTCATAGAATAATGTGTGTTTAGAGGAGGATTGCTCTTGTTTGGTTTGTTTGTCACTAGAGAGTCTTAGACTCCTAGGGAGGTTAGATTTGTCCGCAAATATAACTCTTTCCGCATGACAGACCCACTTCTTTCAGCCTCCATACACTTGCCTTGCATAGTGCCTCTGAACCAAAGCCTTTGACCATTCTCCTTCCTGGATGTGTTGGTCCTCCTAGGAAGAACTGTTTTCCTCCTTGACTTCATGCAGAACTCCTGTTGAGATGGTCACAAAAGGTAGTCTGAACTTCTCTTCCTTGATCATTGATCCAAGGTGGCCCAAACCAATGTGAAGTTGCATCTGCTTCACAAAAACTTTCATTTGTACCTGTTTAACATGCTGTCAACAATAACTGTTAACAACAACAGAAATACAAACAACAACTGGATGGCCTAAACTCTTGCTTCAACAAAAGAAACAGATTTTCACATCTTGTGAACACCTCCATGTCTTTACATCTGCATACAAATGATGGACTATATAACAAGCCCGCAAAACATGCCTTTAAAATAGATGACCCTTCAAGTCAAGAATGTCTTTACATCTTTTCTACATGCTTTTCCAAAGATGAAACACTTCACCGTTATCTCCATCTTGGAGACCAAATCAACTTTTCTAAAGTCAATATTACATCCATGTTTAAAACAAAGCAATCAACCCTTCAATTTAATTACTCATACAAGTTCAAATACAAGGAAATCATCAACATCCCTGTTTTCATGCACATCATTCTCATGCATGCATTTCATCCCTCAACTTTTGCTTAAGCACACTGTACTTTTGAAGTTGAAATGAATATAATGTTGCAGCAACAAAGTGAGTCTCCTACTCAACTTTTTCCATTCACCTTCTTGGTAAAAACCCGCAACTTGCATTCCATTAACAAAGAAATGAAAATAGATGCATCAAATCAAAAGACATACAATCTTTAATTGGATAAGAACTCTAACCATTTCTTGCAAATCCATTTCAAAGGTGCTACCTTTGTCTGCACATCAGCATCAACATGTGAATTATCTTGAAACACATCATTCATGGAATCTTCCTTTCCATTCCTGCCATTTTCTCTTTCCAACTTCTTCAAGTTTCGTGGAAGCATTGTTGGATTCAAAGTCCAACACTTTTCAGCAATGTGTCCTTGCTTATGGCAGTAAGTGCAACACATGTGCATCCTCTTGACAGCATGATTTTCCTTGTCCAATCGAGCATTGGCTTCTTGCTTCCTTTCCTTCAAAAGTTTCCTATATGTGGCCATTCTCTTCCAACATCTAGAAACATTATGGTTATCCAAACCACAAAAGGAACATGCAATCCTTTTCCCATACTTATATGGAAATTTACCATGCTGAACATAATCAAAAGGAATATGATAAGAACCAGATTTATACCTTTCTCTTTCACCTTTATTGCCTTCATGAGGAGGTGAATCAAATGAAGAAGTAGCTCCCTTTGGAACACCATAAACCTCTTCAATGGTTTCAAAGTTTCCACAACTCTCTGGTTCAAGTGTAAGCTTATGAACACCTGCACCCTGCAAAGTATGATTCACACTATTGCATTCCCCAAGAACACAATCTTCACAATCTTGAGGTAGAAGAGTAGAAATGAAGCTCCTTCTTGGAACTGTTTCAATGGCTTTCATGGTAGCTTGGGAACTAACTCCATAAGACTGTCCATAGCCAAGACCCAAATACTTAGGACTTTCCTCAACCATTATTGGCTCAACAATACCCTATGCATGTTTACCCAAGGCTTTTCCTTCATATCCCACCTCAGACATTAACTTGGAACCTATGCCTCTGGTATTTTTTTCAAAAGAACCAATATAAGAATTCTTAGAAGAATTTGAAGACAAACTGGAATTGTTTACCTCTTCTTCAAGCTGATACTTGACTATGGCTTCTTCGGCAACAAAGAGCTGTGTCTCCAACTCATGCATCCTTTTCAGGTTCATATTTGCAATATGAAGTTGCCTCTCCATTTCTTGCAATTTGTCAGTAAGAAATTACTTCTCTTCCTCCACAGAATTCAACTGCTTTCTAAGTATGCTGCTCTTCCTTCCATCCTCATACATTTCTCTCACCTTGTCCATCATGATGAACAAGTCTTGCTTCATGTCTCCACAAAAGAATCTTGTGATGAAGGAGAAATTTGAGGACTACTTGTAGAAGTAGTCATTATCAAATGAACAAAAGAACTTAAAACAAGATTAATAAAGAGCTTATTCAAGCAACCTTTCGCAACAAACCTCTTGCACTTCAAGGGTTGCTTTGAGGCCCTTTGGGATAAGAAGAATGCCTTTAGTCCTTCTTCCTTTTTGTCTCTCCTGGACTTAGCTATTAGTAGGTTTCCCTTCACCTCTGCAAACTCAAACAATATTCAGTTTGCAAACAAGCATACAATCAACCTATGACTATTTAAACACCTTTCATACAAGCAATCTTTGCTCTGTCAATCAAACATTCTGATCTGATACCACTTGCTCTGGTATAACCAGCTTTGATATCATATTCTTTGAAGGTGGGGTTAATCAAACTTAAGCTCCGATACCACCTGATATGAAAATGGGGCACTAAAGGCTTCTTGTCATGCTTATAAGAACCTCTCCCACTTCCAAAGCTAATATATTCCCAAGACCTTATGATTAACCAATTGCGGAATTAAAAAGTGCTTGAAATAGGTGTGTTATTTTAGTTTTCCTTTAACTATTCAGTGCGTTAAGTTCTGTTGCTTCTGCTGATATTTAAATACATGTGACAGTAAGTAAAGCAGCAAATAAAAAAACACACATAACAACAATATAATATGGAGTTCACCCAAACCTCTTGGGCTACATCTCCTTGAGCTCTAGTCAACTCAACTAGGCTCTTTGGGATTATGGCATCAATTATTTTACAAACTCCACACTCAACTCCATTGGTTTACACAGAAACAATGGGCTTAGAATACCATCTTATCCCGTTGGCCGTCCATACTTCTGAAGACAGATCTAGGCTTCTCTGGATTAGATTCCTTCAATCAGCGCTTTGAGTGATCTTGCTCTAGCTTGCACCAACTCCCTCAGAATTCTTTCACTATCTCTGGAATGCCTTCTTTTATCTTCAGCGCACTTTGGACACCAGCAACAACTAGATCATTCGATCTCTTTGCTCTTCTTGGTTGTGGCTCTGGCTCTTCGACTCTTGAGCTCTCTAAGCTTCTCTCAGCCTCTGTGTGCCTCTATAGTTCACTTGACCTCCAAGCGACTCTCAGCAACCTTCCAGCGACCTTGGCAACTTTTCGTTGCTGTCAATTGAGCTCTCTAGTTCACTCGACCTCCAAGTGACTCCAAAACTCTCTACACTCTCTCAACTCTTGAGGAATCACCCCTTGGCCATCGCCCCAACCTCTGGAAAATTCTTTGGCTTGCTCGAGCTCTCTGGCTTTATGGCCTTGTGGCTCTTGGCTCTGTCCCTCAGCTCTTTGTGTTATCTCTCAGCCTCTGCGCAAATATCCTGAGCCCTTTGTCAAGAACGCTTTCTAGATTTTGTGAGGCATTCTTTGACTCTGTGGCTTCCACAACTGTTCCTTTGCATGTAATCATTCCCCTATAGCTCTGCAAATTCCTCTACTCCCTGTGGCTTTGCGTCTAGCCCCTCTGGCTCTGTGGCTCTGTGGCTTTGCGTCTGGCCATATGGCGCTGCGCATTCTATAATGCATTCCCGTTACAAATGCCTGCTTATAGCATGGCAAGGAGAATGGGATCCGTTTTTACAGTGGGAAATACACAGGTGGCCTTTTTCTTGCATATATCCCGAAATAGACACATAACGGAAATACACAGGCAAAACTCATGAAAACACATCGTGGAGAATTTTACCAAACTTCAAATAATATAGAATCACGCTTAAATCCTATCGGGTCTGCCATTCCATCGCAAATCACAATCACATGGCGTATTGGCCAAAAAAACCAATACACGGGAAATACACAGAAATCCCGACTTCCCGGATTTCACAACTTATGAAATCGGGTCTATAAACCCATCGGGTCCGGCCCTTATCGGCATATCGCTATAGCAAATCACATGGTGCATTGGCCTTTGTGTCGGGGATCACCGATCACCAATCGCCGAACAATTCTGGACCATTGATCTTGCTCCTCGATTAGACGGTTGATATCGCATATTGCTATAGGCATATCACATTGGTAACGACCCTTTGGTATCGGGGATTCGTCAATCTCCTGATCGCCGATTAAATCTGGACCGTTGATCAGACTCCTCGATCGGATGGTCGATATCGCATATCGCTATTGGCATATCGCATTGGTAATGCCTTGGGGGTTCTTTCCTTTGGCTGTGCCAATCTCTGATCACCGACCACCCCAATCGTTCTGATCGCCGATATCGCAATCGCTAATCGCATGTCGCAATGTCCTCCAGCGAGGCCTTTATCCCTTCATCGCTCCGATCCAATACATCTCACGGATCTCATAAGGATTTAGGCTGCTGAACATAATATTTTGGGTCCGCCCTTTAAGCCTTTCACATGCAATTTTTGCATATAAGGCCTTAAGCCCATTTTCATAAGAATTTGCCTCCTTTTCAAAGGACCATGGCAAACTTCTTTCTGCGATAACTTCTTCACCTGAAGTCCATTTTGGTCCATTCAAGTTGCAGTAGATTCAAAACGAGAAGATATATGCAATGGGACTATTTCCAAGAGCATCATTGGACTATCATTTTCCTCTGTGAGGAACACTTTAGACTTAGAAGTCTATCTTAGATCCATTTTGGATCAATTCTAGGAGCATACGGTGCCTATTTTGCACTAAATGAGTTGCGTCAGATTCAGAATGATGAGCACTACGCGGTTATCCAGGTTCCGCACCGATCCAACAAATTTGAATTTTGAGCTATTTTTTGAGCACCTGATAATTTCTCCCCACTAGAAGCCTTTTGGACCCCAAAATATCACTTTCAGTTGTCCAACAGGTGAGGGTATAGTTCCCTCACCTTTCCAATCTTGATTGATTTGGCCTTTGAAGGATTTGTTCCCTTGATCCCCACTTGAAGGTATTCCACATTCCCTAGTTTTGAAGACCTTGTTCCTCAGTCAAGAATGGTGTCTTGCTGTAGTTCATTGATCTGAAATGATCATAAGTTAAAAATGATGTAGAATTGATTAGCCCTTGACGAATTGATTGTTAACTGAAAGTGCAGAAATCAAGAAAAATGCTTGAGAAGAAAGACTTTACGACAGTTGATAAAGCATAAGAAAGATGCATAATAGAAGTGAAAACAGTAAAAACACAGTGATACTAGACAACAAAGTTGATTATGGAGTTCGTCCTTGATGGACTACGTCTCCGGGTCCGCTTTCAAGATGGGTGACCACTTTATTAGGATTGAAACAGAAGAGGTTGATTACACAAAGATTTGACTAGACTAAGTGTGCATGCAGGCACTTCTGATCACTCTCATAAGAAAGCTCTCTGAACCAACTTTCCAACACCTATCACGATTCCCAATTCCAACTCCGAATGCTCCTGTTATACTTAAAACAAAACTGTCTATAACCTCTAAAATCTGCATACAAAAACCAAAATCACTCTCTCTTGTTCAATGAACAAAAACTGCCTCTTATAGGCCTACAGGTACATGTGAACTCCTTTGGGCTAATCATGGCATGAATTTACTGAATTGAAGGGTTTTAGGTTTCGGTCTAACCATGAAATGACACTTAGGGTCATTAGGCATGGTCCTTGAATTAACATAACCAAAATTTTAATTACCAAAACCCAAACAATAACCATATACTAAATACAGAACCACTGGCAGTTATCAGACGGTGCATTGGCTAACTATTTCCATGTGAATATCCGGTTCTCTCAGTGGTGGATGACTAACTGCCACCTAGTGGCTTATCCGCCCAGTGGTTACGACTACCATCGCTCTGACCATTGGCTTATCCTCCATGTGTCCACTTACCTTTGACCATTACGGTTTCGACGCAGTTACACTAAACTTTGCTGTGAACTTTGTCATATGTTATGGTTACTCCATTGCGGTGAAGGCCTGTGGTTAACTCCAAGCCCGATGGTTAAAAACTCGGATGGTTTTCACATCTCCGCTCACATGCTATGTTACTCTGTTGCGGTTAGAGATGGCGGTTAGGGCCTGTTCGATGTATTTTGTAATGTTTTATATTTTGTTTGTAATAGGCCGAGGGTTTAGAATTAGGGTTAACTCATAGTTTTGTAATGCAATGAGGCCGATAGGTATAGGGTGAGGGTTAGGCCCTTTTATCATAGGTTCAATGTATTTTATTATATTTGTAATATGGTTTAGAGCTTAGGTGTTAAGTTAATGTGTATGGATTTAGGTTTAGGATTAGGTTAGGGTTTTAGGATTAGTTTTATGTGTATTAGGTTTTAGGATTACATTATTTTGTTTTATAACCCCATGTACAACACATTGTCACAATGTGACATAAAAAACCCACATGTCGATATACCTGTTCCATATTTGACAACCAAACCCTGTAAAATGGATGACAACCCCACGTGGACACCATATCCTGCAAAGTTGACGACAAACACATGTCGACACAAACTCTGCAAGGCGACTGATCAACCCATGTTGACAATCATATCCTAGTGGAATTGATGACAACCTCATGTCGACAACTAGGTGCAAACCATATCAACCATAGTCATTACCTGAACAACCTGAACCATAAACAACACTGTCGAAACTGAATGGCATCAGACTAAATTGTTGACGACGAAACTATACAATGATGATGAACCTATGCAACTGATCTGACGAGATCCTCCTGGATCATTCGTCAAGGTATTCAAGAGAAAAATCCTCAATGGAAAGAATTTGGACATTTTATCCTTGATATTCAATCAAAGGAAGCTCATACAACCTTAAGTTCTCGACATTAACAATAACATTAATTTGCATATATGAAGGCAAATCTAACATGAAGGCATTGTTACCAGTCTTATCCAAAATTCTGAATGGACCATATCTAATTGGTTTTAGGTTTTTACCTTCTCCTTGGAGCCTCTCTTTTCTAATGTGAAGCCAAAATTCATCATTGACTTGGAACTTGTGATCTACACGATGCTTGTCGTGCCTTTCTTTATACTTTCCTTGGCTCTTTTCAAGTTGTTCTTGAACTCTTTAGTGTACCAATTGGATTTGTTCAATGAACCTTATTGCTTTTACTATGTCACTATGAACATCAATATCAACATCTTTCCCAAAAATGAAATCCAAAGTAGACTTAGGCAAGTATCCCAAACATGCTTCAAATGGTGATGTTTGAGTTGAAGAGTGTTTTTCCTGGTTGTAAGCATGCTGAATATAGTGCAAATGCTCACCCCACAACTTAGGATGCTTGTTGCAATACCCATGAAGAAGATGTATCACTGTCTTTTTCACCACCTTTGTTTGACCATATGTTTGTGAATGAAATGTTGTACTCTTTTTCACTTTGGTGTACATGAATCTCCACAAGCTTGACCCAAAGTTCCCAACAAAGCGAGAATCTCAATCACTAACAATGGATGTGGGAAATCCAAAATGCATCCATACATTCTGAAAGAATAATTGAGCAGTTTTTAAAGCAGTAATTTTCTTTTTACATGGCATCAAAATACACATTTTGCTGAAACTATCCACACCTACATACAAATAATCATGAACTCTTTTTGACAATGGAAGACCTCCTACAAAATCCATAGAAACACTCGCCCACGGTCGTGAAGGAACCAAAAGTGGTGTGTACAATCCTAACTTCCTATTGCTTGGCTTACTAATTGCACATAATGAACATCCTTTAATAAAATGTGACACACTTTCAAGCATACTAGGCCAATAACAATACCTATGTAGATGTGCCACTGTCTTACTTACACCGAAATGACCAACAATAAGAGAATAATGTGACTCTCTTATGATGTTGACTCTTTCTCCCTGTGGAATACAAAGCTTGCTAAGATGGTACAACAAGTTATCATGTAAATGATAATCCAATTCTTCTACTTGGTTACATTGACTCAAGCTTGCATAAACATCCTGAAAGTCATCGTCTAATGCATATTGCTCAATATAAATTTCATGCAAAATAGAATTATGCTTGAGTAAAGTAGTTGCAATAATAATAGGCCTAGAAAGCATATCAACAACTTTATTGTAGATACATTTCTTATACCTTATTACCAAGTGGAATTGTTGAAGAAAACCCATCCATCAAAAGTGCCTTGATTGTTGCAACTTAGATTGATATTGCAATTGCTAATGTTTAGTGTGAATGAATGTTTTCTTACCCATCAAGTGGTGTTTCCACTTTTTCACACTTTGCGCCAATGCATACAATTCCTTGTCATATGTAGGATAATTAATCACTGCACCATTGAAAGTTGCCAAATGAAAACAGATAGGCTTACCATGTTGCATGAGGACTGCACCCATGGCATAATCATTGACATCAGTTTGGATCTCAAATGATTGTCTCATGTCTGGAAGTGCAAGTACTAGAGTTGAACTGATCTTTTCCTTCAATGCATCAAAGGCCTTTTGCCGTTTCCCTCCCCACTAAAAAACCTTTTTCACACTTGTTAATGCATGTACAGGAGTTGTTATAGAAGAAAAGTTAGCAATAAATTTCCTCCAATATTGAGCTGCTCCCAAAAAACTTCTTACCTCAATAACTATCTTGGGACTTGGCCAATTCAAAATGACATCAACCTTGGAGGGATCTATTTTCAACTCACCTCCTCCAACAATATGATCCAAGTAGACTAAAGAAGTTTTTCCAAACTCACAATTTGACATCTTTAAATACAAATGTTCTTTCTTTAAGACATCAAGTACTTTTCTCACATGCATGACATGTTCATCATAAGATTTAGTAAAAATTAAGATGTCATCTAAGTAGACTATAACAAACTCATCAAGAAATGGACTCAACACATTATTTATCACATGCATGAAGGTAGCAGGAGAATTACATAAACCAAAAGGCATAACCAGCCATTCAAACAAACCTTGTTTTGTTTTAAGTGATGTCTTCCAAATGTCTCCTTTAGCAATTATAATTTGATGGTAACCACTCCTTAATTCCAACTTAGTAAAATACTTTGCATCTTTCAATTGATCAAGTAAATCATCTATTCTAGGCAGTGGGTAATGGTTATTTACCATAATCTTGTTCAATGCACATAAGTCCACACACATGCACCATGTTGCATCCTTCTTTGGCACCAAAACAATAGGTGAACCACATGGGGAAGAACTTGGCCTAATGATCCCTTTATCCAACAACTCTTGAATTTGCATTTTAATTTCTTCACCTTACATCACTGACATCCTGTGTATGCCAATGTTAGGAAGAGGACTATCTTGCTATTAGTTAACATATCGTCATATTAGTTAACAACATAAACCAATTTAGATTTCAATCTTGGATCAAAACCTTTAAAAGCTTTATTATCAACATCATTCTTCGGTTTGATCATTAGAAGAACAAAATACTTTCTTGAATTCACTAGTCTTTTCATCTGCCCTGCATTAACAAGTGAAAGATTTAGTTTCTTGCTATGAGCTCTCATAATGTATTCTACTCCATCTTTGAACAAATGGTATTTTTTTTCATGTCTATGGAAGATAGTTTTTCTATCATAGAGATACGGGCCACCCAAAACATTACCACATATGTCTAATGGCACAACATCAAGCTCCACTCCATCTATGAAATTTGCAGTAATGGATAATTTCAATTTACACTCTCTAGTTATTTGCAATTATGCATTATAACACACCCATCCTAATGGATATGGTTTATGATGTGGAATGGTTTCCAAGTTTAAACTCTTGACAATGTTTTCAGAGATAAGATTGGGTTGAGAGCCTCTATAAAAAAAGAGTGTCAATTTTTCTATGTTTTGAGATCACCCTTATGTGAAAAAGTTCTATCCTCTTCTTTTCATTTGGATTTTCTTTGTGTAAATTTGAAGTACTAGTGCTAGCAATGGATTATTTTCCCTTCATACCCATGGCTATAATTTTAGTTTCATCACTTGAATTGGATCCCAAATCATGTTTAATGGTTGCAGTTGTCTTTTATTTTCCCTTGTTGTTGAATTTATTTGGTTTCATTTCGGGATGAAGCTTCCAACAATGAGCTTCATCGTGACCCTCTTTGGAACAATGCTTGCATGTTAATTTCTCTCATTTCTTATTAATAGATGCATTTTTATTTCCCTTCCCTTTGAAACCCTTTTCTTTTCCTTTACCCTTAACTAGATTTTAATTACACTCTTCAGGAGTGTTTTTCCCTCTTGACCAAGAAATTGAGTTCTTACCGTGTTTTTTTATCTCTTCTTGTGTCTTTTATTCCCACCATACTAGTGTTGCACTCTCCAGCCTCAAGGAAACTAATTGAAACTTTATGTCATTTTCTTAAAGATTTTGAATTCCGCAATAGACCTCCAACTAATGAACCTAATTGTCAAGCTTCTATGCATTCACTTCACCATTAGACATGGGGAGTTCAAATTTAACATCAAGTTTTAGTAAGAGTGATTTATCAGTTCCTTTTGAGGTATGTTGATGAGTATGAATAAGAGTTGTGTTAGTGGGAGCACGTGAATATTCCTGTGAAGAAAAAGATGAAGAAGATGGTGGAGAGGGTGGAGGTTTACCTCCATTTCCATTACCTCCTCTCGAAGAACCTTCTCCTTTGGGAGGTTTGGAGCTTTCACCCTACAATTGGGTATTCCTCTCTTCATAGAGGACCTTGACCATCTTTGTCATATCAAAGAAAACCTTCTTGAAGACATTCTCATCCTCTGTTATGTTTGTAGGTTCTCCTTCATGACACATGCTCACTGGAGTCTCAACTTGAGGAAGAACGGTGGTGGAGATTGTAGCAACCTTTCCCTCCTTCCCCTTGACCCAAATTCATGACTTTCAACTAGCTTCCCTTCTCCTCTCTTGAGTTTCAACCTTGTTCGCATGACATTCACTTGCAAACAATTAAATCCTTTTTGCACAAATAAAACCAAGAGCTATGATACCAAACTTGATCTAACTGAGAAAATTTGTTTTTTTTGTGCTAAAATTCCTTTTTAGAATATATTAAAAGTGTTTTAGGATTTATGAAATTATTTTCAAGTTTAAACATAAGTTTTTGAGTGGTTTTATGTAATTTTTATGTTCAAATTAACATAAAAAAATGATTGAACAACAGAATATAACATACATAAACATCACCATAAACACTCTCACAACAGCACATGATGAAGGAGTTCACCCCTCCTAGGCTACGTCTCCTTGGTCCAGCTTCTAATGGCTTGACCCTTTCTATTATGTTAAACATTGTGAATACATCAGTTTACAATTCTCATAAAGCTCTGAAACCTGTTCCATTGGCTCCATAATGCCCAAAAATCCCTGTGCAGCCTCTTTTTGCTCCTGATTTGGTAAAAAAATCCAGAAGTTATGGCCTTTCCCAATCTTCTACTAATTGCACTGCAAATTCCCCAAAATCTAGCACCATCCTACAAATTTTCACCAAAATGTGCTAACGGAGCGACAATTTCGCCAAATTTCGGTCGAAATTGTTGGACACTTTAAATGTCCGCTAACGCCTTAAATCTGAAAATTTCAGGCACATGGGGCCACATGCTTGGGGCTAAGGCCAATGGTTCACCCCCGCTGGCCGGGCCCGCACTCCCCTCCAGTAGTGGTCACATGTTGTTGGCGTGTCCATGGGTTGGCCCCTCCCTTCGAATGCGCATTAGTTTAACTTTAAATAGTGGACGCCACCATAGTCTATTAAGACTCATGGTAGTGGCGTAATGGTAGGAGGATTTGTTATGTGTTGTGAGGTTGCGGGTTTGATCCCTGCTGCCTTTGCTTGGACTTGAGCCATAATTTTGGTGGCCCCGGGCTGCCAAGTGGTGGCCTCCGGCTGGGCCACATGTCAGCGCATGGTTAGCCACTAATCTAGCTAATAAAAACACCAAATTTTGAACAAATGAGAATGTGCCACTTGGCACAATATGATTCGCCGAAGATGTTGACTATTCAACCTGCCACATACACCTACCTAGTCATCGCCACATCAGCAGTACAGATTGCCCACTAGGCTATCCATTTTTTTTTGCAAAAATTCATCTATTTGTTGAAGTGAACAAAACATGATTCTGGGAGCATACAGTGTCTGTTTTGCGCAAAATAAGTTGCGCCGGATTCAGGAGGAGGAGCACTACGTAGTCATCTAGGTTCCAAACCGATCCAATAACTTTGAATTTTAAGCTATTTTTTGAACACCTGATCAATGTTTTTCGAAAAAGTTGTAAGATTTCAAGAATATGTGTTGTGCAAGAGCATGCATTGTTGTAAGGCCTTAATACTTTGATCGAGCATACATGTAGTGCAATAGCACATGGAGTCATCAAGTTATGGAATGGACCACTTGGATAGGTATGAGGGTGGTAGGTGTACTCTATCTTAACTTCAAGGGGGGAATATGAGATCTCAAGTGAGTTGGTTGATGAATGATTAGGATGAGGTTAATCTCCCTCAATCAATTTTAAGGGGGGGATTGTTAGGGTGGTTCGGATAATCTTGACTTGGTCAAGTTACGGGTGGTTTTTTCGCTCCAAGTTTATAAAAACCCATGGTTTTGTCCATGGTATTAATCTCCAATGTAGCTTATTTAAAGGCAAACAACTCCATGCTCATTTGTCTTTATGGCCATTAGGATCCAAACAATGGTGTCTTTAGACACGATCACTTCTCTAGTGTTTCTGAATCCTAACAATATTTTTTGGTCACAATATCCTAACAATATTTTTTTGGTCACAATTTTGTTTCACATCAAGTGAGTTGGAATTACAAGTTTTAAATTGTTTAGTTTAGACAATCTATTTGTCCAAATAAATTTCAAGGCTTTGAATCTATGTAAAAAATTACACATGATGTGTATATGTATTTTAACCACAAATTTATCAAAACACTTAAATTTTTTTTAAAATTCTAAAAATAATATGTATACATTTATTTTAAATAATGAAAATTTACACCTGAATCTGTATATATATTTTAACCACAAATTTATAAAATATCTAAAAATCTTTTTAAATTCTAAAAATAATTTGCATGTGGACTACACCGACACTTACTGCTGATACTAATTTATATTAATAATACTGATACTAATATATTTTAAATTATTAATATAGTGGATTTTAATTTGGAATATTTTTTGTGTGTAAAGAGTTCTATTTATACATAAAATGACACCGATTATCTCTGATAACACAACGGAGCATATGTCCACCAAAACCAGACAGCCATGGTGCGAACATGGAGCGACAAGAAGAAAAAGACAAGGGCGTCAGAAAAATGCATGTATTCCTGAGAAAGCGGAAGGGCGAGTATCAGCAGACCGAGTAATCTGGAGATGCGAGCTAAACCTGATAAAATGCTTAGATCCATCTTGTTCCAGCAATCCCCTTCCTGGGGTGATACAGAAACAGCGACAGGGAACAGAGTAAAAACGAGAGACAAGCAGACACGGAAAATCCTTCTGCAAAATCATGTATTAAATTCAAGGTGCAGGTCGAAGGCGCGGAGATGCATGCTATTTATATGATCTTATTTTATTGCTCTCTGTATAATATTATTTTTCCACACATGCAAAGTACTTTGATTATTAGCCCAACTCATCCTGTAGTTTGAATCTTCAAAATTATCATTGAAATTCCCAAGTCGACTCGTTTATTGCGCTTCTGTCATGCTCTTATAATACTCACTGCAAACGCGGAGATTCCATTTACGTCAGGCTGACCAGCCTGTCCGTAGTTTTTCAAGCAGAGTCTATAACGCGACTTTTGAAAACTTTTTCGGCGGATTTTTTCGGTCAAAATCCGGTAGCAATTCATTGGAATCTCAAGTTTGATAGCTAGTTTCTGCACAATCAATGGCTTTCAGGTGTTTTCCAGGGCGCTGAATCCAAATATGCAGTTAAAAAACCATTTTAACTGCTAAAAATCAAGATTTAACCTCATTTCTTCCGCCGGATTCCGTCACCGGAATCTCCAAAAAGTCGCATTATAGACAACTCCGTTTTTCAATGGAGTATTTTTTAAGCGGACCTTTCTGAGTAGTCTGTGAATTTGGTTAAAAAAATTGTGGTCAAATGTGGTTTAAATTTGTTTTTATTGTAACAATTTCAAAAAAAATTAGAATATTTAAATTATCAAAAATTTATCGGTCAAGTTTATGATTTTAATAAATTCTTATTATATTTTAAACAAATTAGATCATAAAAATTTCAAAAAATATCCATTACAAACTACTAAATTTTAAAATAAAAACATGTCTTTATTTCAGAATACAATGTTCAGAACCAAGAACATCTGAGTTGTTTTATTGGACATCGTGCTGTTAAATAGCCTACACTGGACTTGTGTTTGCCACTCGTTGATTCTAGTGGCTGCCACATGAATTTTTTTAGCCACAGTCTAATGTTGTAGTCTAAAAATTATGTTTTTTGCTTTGAAAGTTAGGGAAATTTTGAAAAATTTGGCAGCGATTTTTGTAAATCTAATTAAAAATTGTCAAAATTCATAATTTTAGGTGTCTTAGGTGTTTTTGATGGTGGTGAATCTATTTCCACCATCAAAAACATGATTCAAGCACTGCATCTACAACATTTTTTGGAAATTTTTACTCGAATTCCTGCCACTTTTGACCATCCCTGCCTCCATAGACGACTCCCAATCTAACTCTTAATCTTGAAATAATAATTGAGTCTGCATCATAAATCTTATTTTTACACACTACTGGTGGTACCCTTTGACGCAATCCCCACTCATGAACAACATTTAAATCAAATTTTTGATAAAAAATCTTATATTTATAATAAATTTCAAGAATATTTTAAAATATAAAAATTAAGAAACTTCACACTGTAAAATATTTAGAAAATATATTATTTTATGAATCTGCAATCCACATAGAAATATCTATAACCTCTTTGTAGCTATAATGTAGACCAATGTTTAACTCTTGATTCACACTCTAAAATATTTAGAAAATATATTATTTTATGAATCTGCAATCCACAGAAATATCTATAACCTCTTTGTTGCTATAATGTAGACCAATGTTTAACTCTTGATTTAACTCTTGATGTTAGAAAGAAATGAATCCAGATAAGACTTCTAAAAGTTTTGAAAAGTTTTTGCATTCTTTGGTGAATTTTAAAATTTTTTTGAAATTTCAAATTTCAGCCATAAAATTTTAATATCTTACCAATTAATTTTTTAAATTTAATTTATTTATAAATTTAAAAATATATTTTAAATAATCGAAATTTAATTTCATTAAAAATCTACTACCAAATTTCAATTAAAAGAAAAGGAAACAAAAGCATAACCACACTTTAAATTAACTAGTGTCAAACTTTGCTCAATTTGTATCAAGTTATACATTACTTCAAATTCAATATTTCAATTTAATTCTCATAATGTCATATTGATATATAGGTTTTCAATCCTTCATTTTTCAATATTATTTTACATCACTCATCATTTAAGTGAGCTAAATCATTTGTCATTATCTTTAGAAAATTAAGTCAACTAAGCCAATGCATTGAGTTAAGGGAATCAAATGGGGTGAATGAAATGTTTATATAAACATTAATTTATATATATATGATGGTGATGATGGTGATGGTTAACTGAGATAAAACTTTGGTCCATCAGACCTAAGAAACCAATTATTTAGTTTGATTTAAGATTTTATTCTTATGCTCAAAAAGCTTGGAGAGAAGCCTCTCGAGTGCACTATGATTTTGACATCTTAAGAGGCTAGGAAGGTTTGTATTGCAACAAACATTATGAAACTGAGATCTAATGTGGTTGTTCGCGGGCATGTTCATATTCTCACAGAGATGGCAAATCCTTTCCATCAATGGTGTTTTAGGAACTTTCCAATGACCTGTTTCACTATGGAGCTCATGAGAGTTCGTTCTTATCTTATTATATATATATTTATATATATATATATATATAATATTATATTTATATATATTTTTCTATTCTATAAAAAAATATATAAAATTTATTATTAATAATAAGATTTACTTGATTTGGATTTTTTGTGTTATTCTTGATTTTGATAAAAAAAATCGGATTTATCACATTCTTGACCTTCCTATTTAAAGTATTATTCAATATTTTTATGTACAATAATATTTTAATCTAATTATTGAATTTTTTAATAATAACCATTTGATAAGTATTGTTAAACTTAATTAATTATTTTGGCAATATTTCATTCTTATTATTTTATTATATTTAATCTAACTATTTGATCAACATTATTTTTGATTAAAATTTTTAATAAAATAAATAGAACATAACAAAATAATAATAAATTTATTGAACTAATTTTTAATGGCTAACTCAGGAACGAGATGCATCCTTGTTATTTAAACACCAGGTGCATCCTTATTATTTAAACATTCTGATTGATTTTTTTCACCTTTGTGGTGAGGATGAACCACATTAGATGGTTCGAAAACTCGACCAACAACTCATGATGTGATTAAAAGAATTTATCAAAATAAATAAAATTATATTAATATTGAAATAAACCTTAAACTATTATAATATTTATATATTACATAAAATATAAATATTAATATTAATTTATTTTTAAAATTGCAATATTTATCTTAATAAAATATAAATATGTTTATAATTAAATTATCCTAAAATAATAGTATATTGGAGATAATGATTAATATTCACTCAAACTTATATGGTTTATTGGACTTTAAAAATGTGAGAAATTAAACCAAATTCTTTAACATTTTACTTTTATGTTCAGAGAAGAAGAAAGAGAAGCATTCTAAGATCATCATAACTTTGTTGATTCAAAAGGTCAAAAATGTTGATAGTTTTCCAAATATTTTGAAAGCATAAGATGGACAATCTAAGAAAAAATTATTTCATCTTCAACCATCTTAGAATCATAGGTGAGACCCTTTCATCCCAAGGTATTTTTGGAATTGACTAATGTCGAGTTTCACTATAAAGCTCATGTGAATTAGTTCTTATCTTAGCAATGTCCATTTTCTTCTTAACACCTGTCAAAATAGAGAGATATTGTTGGTTTTCAAGTCTTTGGTTCATCACCTCCTTATAATATCTGTTAGAGTTGGCTTTTCTAATGCCTCATTTCCCTATGAGCTAAGTATGGAGAGTTGTAAGCTCACATAGGGACTTGCATCTACCTAGTTGTTGTAGTTTTCCTTAACCGACACTGGGTCTCCTCCATTGCTATATAATGGAGGTCTTCTATGTAGTTTTACATAAGATTGTGAGTAATAGGGTACTCTTACAATATCTTAGTTTAATTTTTCCTTCTAACTCTTTATCACCCCACAATTTCTCTTTAAATTTGAAAGTAATAATATTTTTAATATTTTCCTTTTTTTGCAAGATCAACTCTTCTTTTATCCCCCAATTGATCTGAACGGGATTGTTATATTGTTTATCACCCGTATCGATGCTTTCAAAGTGGAAAAAAATGAGGAATCAACTCACAAGATCATTTTTATCGGCATGATCCTATTTTGAAAATTGGGATATGAAACCTTTTAGGAGCATTTTGAGGCATCAAATGGTGTTTTTTGGGGGGTAAAAATTTTCCATTTTAGTGCCACCCCTTTTTTCTATTCTACAAACAGAGATCTTTTCAATTGCACAAAAAATGCCTCAATAGGATTTTGTAAGCAAAAGTTATGCCATTCAGAAGTCGATCTTCTTGTTCTGTCCACCATAATTCGAGAGGATGCCACGCCAAACCCATTACACATGGAAAAGGGGCAAGCCATGTGATCATGATGAATAAGACTCTAGATTCCATATTGTAACTCTAGTTAAGAGTTGAAGGAGTTAAACCTAATCACTAGTACGATATTGGGTTCCATTCTTTACGAATGTATCTTATTCCATAGAGGAACGGAGTAGCCGAGAGGGATAGGGAGAGAACACATAGAGAGGATTTGGGCATTGTAGTAGCCTACATGCCACAGGTCTTACTTCTTTGTACTCGCATCCATTTTCTATTCAGAGAAAGAGAGTGTATTGACTTCACCTTCCAACTAGGTTTTCTCTTGAAAGGGTTTCCCAAGTGATATCTTATGTCAATTGTGGTTTCTGAGTTTTTATTTCGTTGTTCTCTATTTTCTGCATAATTATAATTTACATGCATAAGAAATAAACAATAATTTATATATCTACAAATCTAAAGAGAAATAAACCCTCATAGTGTAGATTTTAGATTTTCAAATATAATTTTATCAGATCTATTATGATGATCTGTCGAGTGGAATATCCATGGTAGCTTACGGCTCATATTAGTAACATAGCAGGTTTATTTGGGTATATAGTGGATATTTGCAAGAGATCTAGATTGACTAAGCAAAAATACATAAAACTCTATTCATGTTTGATGAATGTATAAATAACCCTCCCGACCCCAAAAATGAGAGGTTTTGTGGATGGAAGCACAAGTTGCAGATATAAAATGTATCATGAATCTCCTCATGCCAACCTTGACCAATATGTTCAACTTATTTGGAGAAGATGGGGGTTCTAATGTAGATGTTTGATTAGAGGGGAGATCAAGAGATGAGGAGGAAACAAAAATTAGAGAACTTTTGAGGTCTAAAATGGGCCTCCTAAGAAAAATGTACAACCAAAATAAAATTTATTAGAACCAATAGGATTCAATATGATGATGTCAACCATGGGGGATGATGCACCATTTTTTGGGTAAAAATGTAAAAATATTAAAAAAATAATAAAATAATAAAACTACTTTTTCAACTTATCTCCCTAAGGTTTTACTCAAATTTTGAGTGGGAATACTCATTGGATGAAAACTTTAATTCCTCATCCAAGGAGTACCCATGTTGCATGCTTTTTATGGATCACGCTACACAAAAAATGAGAAATACATGAAAAAACGTGATTACAATCACATTTTTCATGTATTTCTCAATTTTCGTGCAGCAGGGTCCATTGAAAGTATGCAACATGGGTACTATTTGGATGAGAAATCAAATTTTGCATCCAATGAATGTTCCCACTCGAAATTTGAGTAAACCCATCACGAGATAAGTTGAAAATACGAGTTGAAAAGGTAGTTTTTTTTTCCTTCTAAAATTTGATGGTGTAATGTAATCTTATTTTATTATTTCAACTATTATTTTATAATTTATTTAGGAGGCCCATTTTAGACCTCAAAATTCCTCTAATGGAAGGTGTCGAATAAAAAACCCAAAAAAGATCAACTCAGTTCAAGTGTCATGAACCATTCATAGTCCCTATTCAAAATGGAAGAAAAGTTTGATATCAAGTTGTATCAAGGTGAAATTAACACTTTGAAGCTAAATCATTAGCTATAGAAATTTGAATTTTACTTCAGTGTTCATCATATAGATGGAGAACAAAATATTTCATTTGCATGGTTGAAATTAGAGGGTCATTCCTTGACCCAGTGGGAAAGACACATGAAGACATTAAGATTGGAGGGAGATCCTCTAGTGGCTAAGTGGGAGGACTTTAAAACCCTCATAAAGTCACAATTTTCCCCTTTTGGCTATATAGCGGACTAGTGGATCCAGTGGAACTACTTCAGGTACAAGCAAGGGTAGATTGTACGACTACACCACATGATTTAGAAACATGGTCATAATGTTGAGTATCACCCCAAAGAACCTAGATGTACTCTTCAAGTATTTAGGGGGTCTACATAGTGATCTACGAAAGTAAGTGATGTTGTTCAAGCCCAGATCCATGGATGAGGCTTATGTATAGAAACAATACCAGGAGAATATAGCCATGAAGAAAGGGAAATCAAGTGGACCAAAGTAGAAGAAGAACTAGGTCATTTCTAAGGAGGGGAAGAAGAAGTGGAAAGGGGGGAAAGATAAAAATATGATAATGACAGTACACTAGTGCAAAGATCCCATCAACCACTTCAACGATTGTATCATTGATGGTCATTGAAAGTTACATCTAGAGCTTAACATAAAGAAAAAAAAGAAAGATAATAAGAAGAAGAATCTCATGGCCACTAATTTGAGCCACTAGGTTGAAAGTAGCTCTGACATGGATGAGAAGTTGTTTATTCATTAGTGCAAAAGGAGGTGAATTTGAGTAGCCTTCAACAACATGAAGAGAACGAAAAGACGAGACTCTTCCATTTAATGATATAGGTTAAAATAACCAGTTTTGATGCTTTGTTTGACTCAATATCACTAGGTAAATATCATTGTAGCTGCTGAGAATAACAACAAGAAATGTTAAAAATAACATCAAGAAAATCCTAATTTATTTTGTCCTTGGATTAAATTGTAATTCTAATTCTCATAACAACTTGTAACATTTAACCAAGTTAAGTTGACGTAGTTGGCTCAATAAATTCGAGTTGGGAGTCTATCCAGAGTCATGTAGAGTGATCCCTAAATTTTAGGGGCCCAGGTTGAGTTATTATTGAGCTGTAATTATTTAATTCAATTTAGCTGAGTTAAATTCAGTTAAACTAGTTCTAACTGATGGAGGAACTAGTGAGAGGTCAAGTGAATTAATTTGGATTTAATTCACATGCAGTGATCAATCAAATAATTGATAATTCACTCATAAATAAATCATGCATGTCAGTTATGAGAAAGACTCAGTTGAGATTAGAGTTCAGGGACAGTGTATTATAAGTTGTAAAATCATCTAAATTAAACAAATGGTGCATGCAATCAGAGGAAGCCCCATGGATGGATTCCGGAGTTATGGATGAGGAATTTCCCAATTAAATATGGGCTAATTCCATAGGAAACTATGCAAGGAAGTAGGAGCTTGGCAGTAGAAGATTTGGCTAAGGATTAGCTTAAGCTGGTTGGTGAAGTACTGAGATAGATTATACTTGTGCAGATATTGTTTGGGTTGAACAAGCATTGTATTTTCTTTTCAGATCTTCTGATTAATGCAATATATAGATAGTAGGAGTTTTTAGCTATGGCTTTCCGCAGAAAATTATTGTGTTATGTGTTATTGAAATTATTCCTTTTCTGATTCACCATTTCATCGATCAATTTTTGTTTCCACTGATGCATAAGGTAGATTCAAGTCAATTTTTTTAGCATTCTATAATCTGTAATTTGAATCTACAAAAAATTCTACAAGGTATCAGAGCTAAATTTGTAGAAATTTCTACATGGTATCGAAGTTGAAATTATGATAGAAGAGAAGAATTCAAAGTTGTCCTTGTAGACACAGGAAGTGCAAATTTCCCAGTTGCAGTATGCAGGTGCAATTCCATCTAGGAGATTCTGAGCACAGAGCTTTGCAGTGTAGTTTCCACTGTATGTGGACAATGCAAGTTTCTAGGAGGTAGCAGAGAGATTTCCCATAGGGAGATCGAGACTCAAAGGGAGTCTGTTTTCAGAGGGAGAAGCCCTATGGAAGCTAGTACTTCATGATCTAGGGAGATTAGACTCATTATTTCAGTAGTTACAACATCAGTGCAAAAGCAGCGGCAGAGTAGTAGCAACAAAAGTATGAGTAGAGCAGATTTAGCTCATGCATACAAAGCCTTGATGAGCAAGGTAGAGACTAGAGATTCGGTGCTTGAGAGGGAGCATGAATTACCTCTCAACATGAAGCCTCAACAAGTTGTGGAGCATAAAAATTTGGAGAAGCAAAGAGGAGACCGAATGGAGACATCCAGTCAAGTAGAGACCTCCAGTAGGGGGAAATTTCGAGCCAAGTGGGCAGAGGGAGCACATGCAGCCATACCTACAAGTGTGAGGTGGGGCGAAATGAAACCATAGTCCCAAGAGTGCAGAAGTTTGGGCAAGGTCAGTTGAGGTGTTTTTTATCTCATGGATCATTACCTTGCTATGGGGCCCACAATATTCAATAGAAGGAGGATCTGTTACGGTCAGGTACTAAGGAGTGTAGATCAGTGTTGACAGTAGAGCAGGAGGCTCGGCAGCAGAGTCAACAACAACACAATTTTCCTAGTATATAGTTTTAGACGGAGTTGATTCAGTTCATTTTGTTTGGATGCTTTTTGGTTGCAAATGTTGCAGTAAAAATAACAACAGTGATAAGAGTTGCATGCAGAACATTCCAAAGGTACCAGATCGAGATAGAGTTGAATTCTATTCTTTTAGAGGGAGATTTGAAAATAGCAACAAGAAATGTTAAAAATAACATCAAGAAAATCCTAATTTATTTTTTCCTTGAATTAAATTAGGAATTAAATTGTAATTCTAATTCTCATAGCAACTTGTAACATTTAAGTAAGTTATCTTGACTTAGTTGGCTCAGAAAATTCGAGTTGGGAGTCTATCTAGAGTCATGTAGAGTGAACCCTAAATTTTAGGGGCCCAAGTTGAGTTATTATTGAGTTGTAATTATTTAATTCAGTTTAACTAAGTTAAATTCAGTTAAACTAGTTCTAACTGATGGAGGAACTAGTGAGAGGTCAAGTGAATTAATTTGGGATTAATACACATGCAGTGATCAATAAAATAACTGATAATTCACTCATAAATAAGTCATGCTTGCCATTTCTAAGATAGACACGGTTGAGATTAGAGTTCAGGGACAATGTACTATCATTTGTAAAATCATCTAAATTAAACTGATGGTGCATGAAATCAGAGGAAGACCTATGGATGGATTGTGCAGTTATGGATGAGGAATTTCCCAATTAAATATGGGATAATTCCCTAGGAAACTGCGCAAGGAAGTAGGAGCTTAGCAGGCAGCATATTGGGCTAAGTATTGGGTTAAGGTGGTTGGTGAAGCAATGAGATAGATTGTACTTGTGTAGATATTGTTTGGGTTGAACAAGCATTGTATTTTCTTCTCATATCTTATGATTAATGCAATATACAGATAGCAGGGGTTTTTAGTTGTGGCTTTCCCCAAAAACTTATTGTGTTATGTGTGATTGAAATTCTTCCTTTTCTACATTGTGATTTCATCAATCAATTTTTGTTTCCACTAATGAGTAGAGTAGATTCAAGTTAATTGTTTTAGCATATTACAATTTGCAATTTGAATCTACAACAAAATTCTACAGTAGCAATCAAAAAATTAAGATTTGAAATTCATGAGCATCCAAGCCCATATCCATTGGGATGGGTAAATAAGGATACAAAAATAAAGGGAACAAAACAATGCAAAATAAGATTTTCTATTGGCGTTGATTTTATTGATGAAGTAGAACTATATATGGTTTCCCTATATGTATGTGTCTAGTCAATTTAGTGTCCTAAATTGCTCTACATAAATTATCAATCTGGGTATCATAAACTGATGAAGTGTGGTTTACCATATGTGCTTAGTTAACCCCTTTTCTTACTTCGTTGTTTTATAGTTTATGTTGTTTTTGGGGGTTTTGTTTCTTACGCTTAAGGAAATTAATATAAGAAAGAAAAGATATACTTCTAGGTGAAATCTCTAAATGTTAATGGACAATTAAATCTAATGACTTCTAAAGTTAGAATCTAATTTCTAAAGAAAGAAGAAAATGAAACAAATAAAAACTTTGAACAGTTAGATTAATCTAAGCCGGCAAAATGTCTATGAAATGAAAGCAAAAATGATAACAGCTAAATGAAGTCCAAGAAAGCAAAAATAAAACTACTGCAATTAAACTAAAGGCAAAAATAAAACTGGAACCGACTTTAAACTAATGATCAACAAGTAATCTCATCTATAAACATAACACTTCGCCAATTAGCTTGAAGATCAGTCATCAACTAAGGCTCCAGAAATATTAGCTTATAACACAAGAAAAAGACATTAAACTATCTAACTCTAAACTAATGAACAACAAGTAAACTCATTTATAAACATAACACTTCGCCAATTAGCTTGAAGATCAATCATCAACTAAAGGCTCTGGAAATATTTGCTTATAACATGAGTGACTATATTAAGAAAGAAAAGGTACTGAACAACAAGAAAATCTCATTCATAAACTCAATATTTCACCAATTAGCTTGAGAATAAAACATCAACTAAAGGCTCCAAAAATATCCATTTATGTAACGAGTGACTAATCTAATAAGAAAATACAAGAAACATGTAAAGAAAAACTAATCTACTGTGTGCTCTAATGCTCCAATCACCAATTGGGAAATACTTCCTTGGACTATTTTGTGAAGCATAGATTACACAGTTAGATGAATCTACAATCAACCGGTTGAACACACTTGCATGAATTAAACTTGCCTGAATGGAAAATCTAAACTATCAAACTTGAAAGCAATCAAATGACATACTTGAATGAAATCAAAGCAAAACTATAAAATAAAATCTACTCTACCTTACATTATAATATGCTCCATAACATTTACTTCACATCTCCTTCCATGTTGACAACATCAAATCTTTATTCAAATTCTTCAAAATTACAAAGTACAACAAAGCTCTCCAAAGCTTTCCAAAGCTACCAAAAAGAAACTACAAGCTCCAAGCTACAAAAACTAACAAATGAAGGAGAGAGATCTCCTATTTATAAAAAAAATATGAGAAGTCATCTCATTAATGAGAGTCCATGAATCTCTCCCTCTACCTCTAGAGTCCTAACCAAAATAGGAACTGATAAGACACATGTCTTCTTAGAGTTTCAATACAAATAGGAAATGTGACACATATCCTCATGATCCTGTTATCACCCCAAGAAACTCTCCTAGGTTGTATCTCGGAGATGCTCGGGAACATTACAAAACTCAACAAAATGTTGGAAATGGATGAATGGAAGGAATGATGCTTGTTAAAGCCAGATAACCACTTCTACTATGCTTAACTCCAGACATGGGTGAACACCCCCAGACTACAAGGCTTTAGACCACCAATTACGAACAGTTTGAGGATTAGGTGAACATGGAGAATACTGACCACACCATCAGATGCACAAGACCATGTGATGGCCGGCTGCAACCAATAAAGAGGTCTGCAAATCTATTTCCTAATGCACAGACAGGATGACAGCTCTCTGGCACTAAGTAAACAGAAACCTGCATAACATATTCAATGATACATATAGGATTCTAACACAAAGGTGGGATGACAGCCCCTCTAATGCTAAACATCAAGGGTACATGAAAAAATCCATAACAGGCACAACCTAGAACAGAGTAGAAATGGAAAGTGAGCAATTAACAACAAAAGAAGCTTGTATTAGCTGAAAATGAAGACCAGACGCTACAAGTATCAAAGTAGTTATAGTCTCCAGAAGTTGAACCTTACATCAAAATAACAACCATCAACCCCGATTACATCTCATTTCTGGGTATATATATAGTCTGTTTGCAAAAATGCTTTGTTGTTCTATGCGTAGAGGGGTCATAATGGACCACCAACCACTTTAAATATTTAGTATGGGTCTCTGCTGCAATCTGACTGTGTCTGCAAATGGATTTGATCTTCTCGGACACTCTGCTGTCCTTCTCGGGCAGGTGGAGTGTCATATGGGATGACATTCCATAACTGTTGATTGCGTTTACTTGCTCGAGGCTGATTTTTTCCTTTCTCAGCCATTCTGTCTCTTGAGAGCGGTTGTTGAGGAGTAAATGCGCCAAACACTGATAGATGGATGCTTCTGTCCTTCGGGAGCATGGTACAGGCTATGGACCTGAAAGATTCCATCGCGGGGGAGGGATATCAGCCATTGGATCACACAGACGGGTGGTGGATATGACACAACGAGAAAAAATGGAAGAAACGGGAGAAAACAATCACGAGCTGTTGGATTAAGTGAATGGACGGCAGATCCAACGGCTATCGAGCCGGCAAAGTGCACGGGAATTAACAGGCAGGGACGGGTTTAGGCGGTAAGCGGAATTGATCGCACTGCTTTTGGAGGAGAGCGGAAATCATACAAGGGCGAGCGATCACAATGATCAGGTGACACGTGGCAGACGTGATAGGGTGAAAACCACTTTATTATGAGTTAAAGAGTGTTTAGGTTATGGCAGCGGGAGGTGTGAATGCCGTTGGATCTTACGATAGATGATAGAATGATGGAGGAAGTAAACGGGGGTTATCGGCCAGGGAAAGCTATGCAATATGGCAAAAAACACTATCAGCGGCAGAAGGCGGACTTGAAAATATATACATCATGCTTCTGAAACCCATTGGGTCTAGGTCTTATCGCATTACGCACATATATGTGTAAAGGTTGTGCCCCTTGGTTTCCTCGATTGCGATATAGTGATGTGTTGTGGGCCGTCGATCCGCGCGTGCTATCGACGGTCCACATTGCATTGCTGATCACAATCATAATGCTCCTTCTGTCTGCGTCGATTATCACTGCCTGCCTGTGCCGATTGCAATCCACCGATTAGATCTGGACCATTGATCGGCTAGATTGAATGGCTGTCATGCATTGGACTGTTAAGCCTGAGATTTTTGGTTCTTTCCTGGTTTTGGAGTGTTTTTGCCTCCCGATAGTGTATTGCCGACCTTCCAAGGGCTTTCCAACTACAACTATTTCGGTCGATGGATGAACCTTTGCCAAAAATTGGAGATTTCAACAGCATGAATGGATCCCTTGTCATGATTTTAAGTAGATTTGCAGACTTTGGGAGTGTTTTAGATCCATTTTTTATCCTTTTGTGCACCACCAAGCAGACCAAGCCTGTCTCTAACCATAGAGAGTCCTTGTTGTATAGCAGAGCTAACACTGGCTCCTTCTGGGGATGAGATCCTCCCTGTGAGGTCTCAAGAACTTGAAGATCAATGCCTTTCCTATGAAAAACAAATTAGCAAAATTTCCTAGTCTTCCATTGGGCATGGAGTCTACTTTGCTTACACTAAACTGAGAAAACAAAATATTTACAACTTTAAGGCCAAAAGACCTTAAACAACATAAATTTTCAGAAAACTCCCATTAACTGGGCCATCAAAAACTGCCTCTCCTCCCATACTTTTCAGGATGAAGGTGTTGTTCCCTTGAATCTAAGAAATGAGAAAAGGCCCTATCCAGAAAGCATCAAACTTTCCATGATTGCCTTTCTTTTCTTTTAGTGCATCCCACTTCAGAACCAAGTCTCCAACTTGAAAATTATTAGTTTTTGTCATTTTGTCAAATGCTTCCTTGATCTTTTTCTGATGTGCTGCAGCCTTCTCAACCAGCCGTTCTCAACCAACCGTTCTCTGATTTGATGTACCTCTGCCAAGTCAATGATCCCTTTTGCCATGTCTTCCTCCAACTTTTTTATTTCTTTTTCAATAAGAGGAAGGAGCAAAGGATGTGTTGGTCTCCGCTTTTGCTTGAAAGGTATGGTATCTTTTTCTGAAGGAATCTTATGCAGGATGATTTTCTTATCATACGTTTTCAGGTCACTATATTCCCAGGCAAAAAAATCAGCAAACTGCCTCATTGAATTGCAGTATTCAGAACATTTGTTAGCAGACAGATGAGTGGAAAAATTTACATATCTAGGCTGACCAGGACTCCCTATATCATGCTTACAGATTACAGACTGATCTTTATTTTGGACAACTTTATAGGGCACGTAAATCTGGTCAAACAGTCTTTTTAGAGGAATTAGACCCTTTGGAATATGATTGCTGGGAAGTTGGATAATGCTAACTTTGCCAATTTTGTTTCTAAGCTGGAATTGGGGGTCTTCTTCTAAAGCTCCATTTTCTTGGTCAATTTGAATTTCAGAGAACTCATCAATGACTTGAAGAAACCTATTCACTTCATCATCATCATCATCAATCTGCTCCTCCTCAGCCTGAACAATTGGTTTCTTGAGTTGCAACGAGGCCTTCTGACGGTTGGGTTGTGTTATATTATTTCCACGACTAACCTACATAGTGAACCAAGGGGTTAGAGGGGGGGCGGAGCCCCCCCTTCGTTGCGCCGATTGTGGAGAGGGGGGGTCACAGGGGGGGCAGCAGCCCCCC